>LLKJ01000320.1:0-27353 GCA_002242865.1 Clarireedia sp. CPB17
CTGCTCTTTCATCTTCTTTCTCTTTTGCTGCTTTCGCTGCTTTCGCTGCTTTTGCTGCTTTCGCATCTGCTTTCTCTTTCGCTGCTTTCTCATCTGCTTTCTCTTTCGCTGCTTTCGCTACTTTTGCTGCTTTCACCTTTTCCTCATCCTCTCTTACTTGTCTTTCATGTTCCTCGTGTCTTACTGCAGCCTCAGCTTCTCTAGCTTTCCTATCTTTTTCTTCCTTCTCTTTCGCCGCTTTTGCTGTGGATTCTTTATTCTGGTTCAGAATTGTTTCTCTTTTTTTAACTACACCTTTCCACTTAGCAAGCTCCCTTTCTACTAACTCCGCGCGCGTTGGTACACTTTCCTGAGATGAGCTTCGACTTAATCCAGATCCATTACCCTTACTGGCTCTCGATAGTCTTCGTGAATGTTGACCTTGTTCAGAAGCATTATCTCCGGAGCCACTGCCAGAGTCGGAGTCAGAGTCAGTGTCAGAGTCAGTGCCAGAGTCAGTGTCAGAGTCAGACTTGTTTTTGTCTAATTGCTTCGTACCGTGGGAAGCTGGTTGGTCAGCATTTTCCACATGAGCGGTCGAACCCAATGGCTGTTTTGAACTCCTTGAGTTCATTGGGAAAGAAGATGTACCTGCTCTTCTAAGATCAGGCTGTTCCGGTGCCTTTGAATTTCCTTTAAGTATTGAACCTTTGCCAGCTCTGCGATCCGGTAGCGCAGCCATTGCATCTACTTTGCTACTTTCCTTCGTCTCCTCATTAGTTTGTCGTTGGTCATACTGTTGCTCCGGTTTCTTCCCACCCTTTACACTTTTATCATCTGGGACATTTGTTCTTGTTTTCGGTTTCGTCCAACCTCGAAGTCGTTGGTCTGGTTCGCGTTCCTTGTCTGGTTCGCGTTCCTTGTCTGGTTCGCGTTCGTGGGTCCTGTGGCGTCGGTGTCTTCCTTCTCCAGGCTTTCGCTCGCTTTCCTTGCCTCGTTTGCCGGTCCTGTGGCGTCCGTGTCTTCCTTCTCTAGGACCTGGTTCGCGTCCCGTACTTCGTTCACGCTCTCTGCCTCCTTCATATTTCTCTTGTCTGCTTCGATATGCACGTCTCGGATCAACGGGATCATCTTCATCTGATACTTCGTCCGGAGGCTCTGACTTTTCTTTAGGCCTGTGTCTTCGATGTTCTGCCGCCTGTCCCTTCCCCACCACACTATTCCCCTTGAACCCCCATATTGCCATGGCTCTTAAGTATGATATCTGACAATAATATGTAGTCTGAAAATAGAAGTGAAGTTGTTCTAGGGGAGATTTGTGCAAGTTGCTGATGGGGCACGTATATGTATTTCAGATAGAAAAGCATGAGTCTATGACAAATCTGCAGAGAATATTTCCCTTTTTTACACCCTTGTTGGATGCTGTGAATGCCCTCATTAGGCCATCACCACTGATGCGCCGGCCGTGGCTGCGAATGATTCATACATAGAGGAGTGAAATCACTGCGGTTTCGTATAGGTGATAGCATAGGGCATATATCCGGCTGTGTAGGACCGTAGGAGGACCTCTACTTCTATTTCCGCTCACTACCATTGGTGGTTGTTTCAATTGAAGAAGGTGAGGTCGTATAGTTCCGGAGGATGCAACGTTTGAATGTAAGTCGTCAGAGTGGCGCACTTCGGGTTGGAGCTCTCTCGAGTCTCAGAATACTTTACTCTCTGAATCAAATGTTAGAGTGATTCTTCGGCACGCGGGTCGCGAGAATGGCTTACTTTACCTGATCTCGAACGACGCTGACCAAGGGCTGTACAGTTTCGAAGAGTCACTTCATGGTATGCAATCCGTATAACCCTTTTTAGGGTCTACATTGCAATCATCTGGTGTCTTGGATACAATCTGCACGCTGAGATTAGATCTAGAACCTCTCATATGCCTATATAGGAAGTTCTAGATCAAGTCTTGCGAAGGCCTTTCAGAAAGCGAATCAGATCTCGCGGTTTCAGGTTGGTCTATGGTGAGTGCAACCCGCGGCCCGCCAGTACCAAAAAAAAAAGCCACGGCCCACGACAAAGGAGCGAAAATTAAAATAGAGTCAGGTCAATCGGTCTATGGCTGTTTCATGCCATGCGCATATTTTAACTACTATAAGGAAACTTCGGATTGCAATAACCTTGTGTCCGAAGGTGTGACCTGAAGAGGCCAGTGTATGGGGGAGGATGAACGAGAATCCCAGTTCTGGGCTTCATTGCTTGGCGCGAATATTCCAACAACCAACAAATTCACCACTTCCTTCGGCGCGAAATAACCATGGGCATATCCCATTGATAGAGGAACCATGCATCGTAGCATTTCCACTGATGTTCGGGGTCGTGCAATTTCACCTGATGTCAAGAGTCAGCATGGGGAAATATATTTGCCGATGGCAGTGCACTGTGTAAGCTTATATACGATAGTAAGAACCTTATACATACGTCAAAACCCGTGTAGAGAGTGGCAATCGCCTTCCATATCTTTAGCTGTGCCAAATGGCGTCCCATGCAGATATGGCTGCCCGCTCCGAACCCAAAGTCCACGACATTGAGCATCTGTCTTCGACGAATCTCGAATTCTTCTTCACTTTCGTCGACTTTTCGGAACCACCGATTTGGATCAAATGAATCAGCATCGTGTCCAAAGACCTTGTAGTCATGATTTGTGACTGCGGGATTGATGCCTACGACTGTTCCAGCTGGGATGAATTGACCGTCTGGAAGAGTGAGGCCACCGTGAGGGACGACACGTTCGAATATCATAGCGATACCAGGACTTATGCGCATGCTTTCTCGCAGAACAGCATCGAGGTAGGGCAGATTGCGGATATCTTTCCACTGGGCCAGAAGAGAGAGATTGGCGCCGTCGAGCTCACTTACGAGGGCTTGGTATGCTTTGGGATGCTTCGCAAGATGGTATACAACAGCCCGCATGATGGCAGAAGTGGTGTCTCCACCGGCACCCACATTCCCTATTAAGTAGTTTACAATGCGAAAGTCATCGACGATGTCCGGATACTCGTCCTTAAGTTTGAGATAACTTGCCAGAAAATGGTTTGCCTCACTAGATTTTTTATCCACAGATTCTTTCTGTTGGTACTCGAAAACCGCTTTTGCAGCATATTGCGCTGCCGAAAATAGAGGCTTCGGCCCAATTTGGACAACGGGATTCTTGTCCAGAAGGTGATCGATCCACGGGATTTGACTGACGATAGCGAAATAGTAAAGACCTATTGTGCTTGTGTATATGAGGTTCTCGACATCCCGTTCCTGGTCGAGAAATCTGTATGGTTGTCCAAATGTACTGTTTGCAACCGCGTCCCAGGAAACTGTGACAAGGTTTCAGCGAGGTGGTCTCAACCAAATGCAGTGACTTGCTAGTAGAGGTGACTTACACCACGCCAGCCAATCGTCGATCATACATATCGGCTTGTCATCGACTTTATCGGCAAACCTGGCTCCTAACTTTTGAATGAACGCATCCAAAGTCTGGTCGACATACGTTTCTAGCTCGAGAATTTGTGCATGGACTAGAAGTTCCTGATTGGCTTGGAATATTTATCGTGCCATGCAGGGTCTTGGGTACCAAAGAGGTTCTCGATCCGCTGTCCCTGAATGACCACATCGTTGGGCTTGTACATACCACTCTGTGTCACGTCTTATTAGAATCGGGGACATTAGATACTGAGCTACAATTTACCTTGCGCCAAAGGTTCTTAGTAGCATATATCGTCTTGATCAGCGATGGATCGCTAATACTGATGATATTTGGTCCGATGCGCACGGCGGTGCCATACTTCCGATGCCATTTTATATTGGTTTGATCGATGATTCCGAGAGAAACGGCAAATGCGCAGTAGATGTCTGTAAACTTGGCTAGAATGGGTCCTGGGAAATGTTGCAACAGAGACAGGAAATGCTCCCAAACGATTTTGTATACGAGGAAGAAACTGGATATGGTGAAAAGGAGAACGGTAGGTAGATAAGTGAAGGATAACATTGCGGCTGTTCTTATAGCTAGTCAACTCGCCTTTAATATACAAAAGCTTGTCGCTGTCCCACAATGTCCAAGATTAATTGAAGTTTATCAGTAGAAGTAGCTAGCAGGTTAGCAATTTTAAAGGGAGAGGAGCATGTAGCTCGTATAAATAATACCTCAGCCCTCGGGTGAATCAGCAAGAAATACGACATATCCACATTCATAGAATAGGCATAGGTTAAGCCATTGTGTGTAGATCGGTAGACCAATTTGCTACATGGGTTGTCGTCGCATTGCCAAGCGGGGTAGACTGAAGATATAACTCGAGATAATTTACCGTGCTTACCTAAGTTAGGGCTAACCAATATCGAAAATTCCATATAGGAATTTGAGCAAATGACGAGAAACGTCAGCTCACAGTTGAACACCGGGAGGCTGCCCGCTAACTGCTCAAGTGTAGGAATACTGGATATCCAGCTTCTGATCATTCATCGGATGGAGAATGTCTAACTTCAGATAACACATTAATGTAATACGCGCACATAAATTTAGCCTCAAACTCATGAACATTTAGTGTAGCCATTCGCTACTACTGGTAGGGTATATTCATTATTCCAATTATTCGCTTCTCAAATTATAGATTTCCTGCTTTTTCATTACTCTCCTGAACAGCTTCCTGATTATTCCAACGCAAAACACCTATCAACACTATCCGCATTATTACCCCACCAGTGCGGCATCGAGACGATCTTTCCGGCCCCAAAGAACAGGAAGATTAACAGCATATTGAGGTTGAATCCTGCATCGAATGCAGCTGCGAGAATATAATTGTACCTTGCCCAGAGCGCATATCTGTATCTGTAGGCCCAAAAAGCGACGACGAAACCACCAATTATACTAGATAAATAGCCTGTGCTGATATTTCCGTAGAAATTGGAGAGACCGCTGAAAAAGATGGTGGTATTGAAAAGGTGAAGCTTGGCGCGAGGGAAGCGGCGATGAAGGAAGAAGATTATAGGAGGTAGGAGGGCTCCGACGAGGAATCCATAGGGGAGAACCTTGAATAGAGGGAGGGTGAACAGGCGTTTCGGGCCCTGTAAAGGATTAGCGAAGATTTTCATCATCAAGTGTGGAGTTTTGACATACAATAAGAACATATTGTGTGCTGGTCGTCAAAGTAGTAGCAAGACTTTGACCAGTCCATTGATGTGTGGGGTCGTCCACTGCACCACTCAGATAGTCAGATTTTGTGTTAAGAACCCATCGAATAACACCATAATTAATTGGAATACCAATAAAACATCCAAAAACCTGAGAGAAGAAGACCGCTCGAGGTGGTACGTGGCAATAATGACCAATCTGTTGCGTCACGAGACATAGTATTAGCAGGTGACATTTTCTTTCGAGAAATCGTGATCACAATGGAGCCGGCTTACTTTTTGATCTTGAAGCATAAGCTGGGCACGGTACCACGCGTCGCCAGCTATCGATGAGTATATTGAGGCCCCTGTTGGATTCTTATGTCCGCCAACTGCATTCACCATCAAACCATAGAGGAGCTCATTCGTAGTGCCAATCGGCAGTTGAAAGTTGGAAAGAGCGTACAACCAGCCTAACGGCACTACCACAAGGGCTCCTGTGGCTATTGCCACAAAATACGTCCAAACTGGAATGAAAAGATCCCCTTTGGTCAAAAGAACCATCGACACTACGAAAGTGATGAGGAACAGAATGGCAGACCACCACCAAGGAACTTCTTTGTATGAACGTTGGATGATATTAAGTCGATCATTATATTGATGATTGATCGTTTCTCCCTTGGTTTTGTTCTTACGTCTAGCATTGAGCTTCGAGATGGTGTCCTTAATCTGACGAAATCCGAAGAAGCAAATCCAGCTGATTCCTGATGCGTAAGAGGCATAGTCGAAAAATATGTTCCAAAGCTGCTGAGCACCGAGATAGATGGGGCCGTATTCTTCGTAGAGCGTTTCGTTGAGCGTGTTTTGAGGGGTGATGAGTTCTGCGACTGGATACCGAGTACCATTCTCTGCGCATGGGTTAGCCGAGGGTAGCAATCTTTTTGGAAAGTAAGATAATTACCCATGAACAATCGATTAGACATCAGTTCCGGTTTCCACTGAGCCATATTTCCCCATTTGGCGGCTGGTATCAAAATCCAGCAATTGAATACAAATGCAAGAAAAATGATGACTTGAGTCCACCAAGGAGTGACGAAGAGGCTGTTGCTGTTACTCAAACTGCTGATGCTCGACCAGTCGAGAGTCAAATTCAAGAAACCCATTCCTCCGAAGCCAGATCCCATGAAGTTGGCTACCTTATTGCGTGGTGCCACCCAGCAAAGGAATGCCAAGGACCCCAACATTGGGAAGACAAATTCAGGCAGGAATTGCCATAAAGTGACGCCGAGTAGAACGCCAAAGAAGACCTTCATTTGCTTCCTAGAGACACTGGAGGGGTGTTTTCTCTGCTGCTTCTGGGTCTCGAAGAGTGCCGTTTGACAGAGTCTGTATTAGGGGAGCTCAGATCAGCGATTGACTTCAAGAATAAAGAGCAGATTAAATACTTACGCTTGATACCATGGATAGACTGGATCGTAAAGAAGGAATTGGCGTGCTATTGCAGCGAAAGAGTATCCGATATATACCACGGACCACATGAAAAAGATTGCTACCGCGGGGTGGATAGTAATGCCAAAGTACAATTCAGCAATGGATATTGGGGCGTAGGCTAGATTGTACGTGGCACCAGATGCTGCAGAAATGGTGACAAGCACGTGCTCTTTGGTACCCCATGGCCCTGGGTTCATGTTGAAGCTCCAATTCGTGAATGGTAGACGGATATCCTTAGCAGGTAGAACCTTGGCCAGCCAGATTCCAACATAGTTCGAAGCGATTTGGACGAAGAAGACCGAGTATGGAGCAGAGGTCGTACGATAGTGGCTCATTTGTGACAAGAATGCACCCGGGGCAACAAACAGGATGGTCAAGACGAAGTATCGGAAGGTCAGTGTCGGCTCGTTGGGATCATCCTCGAAACTGACGATTCGCCGAACTTGTGGCGGTATGTCTCTCAGCGTAGGATCATCGTCGAGTTCATTTGGTCCCTCCGGCGGCGATGATTTCTCTAGATCCACGGGTGATATCTCTGGCACTGGAGACGCGGCTTTGACCTCGGTTGCTGTGGTGACTTTCTCTACTGACTTCGAGATTTCGTCCGTGCCGGAAACACTTGAAGCGATCGATGGACCTTCGTGATCTTCGGCTGCGGGGTTAGCATGTTCATCGTGCTGGCGACCAAATAAACGGCTGCGCAAAGATGAAAGAGCCATTTGATGTTAGAGCGGGCGTCCAAGACAATGCCACACAACCTACATGATCATGACGGGTTGCCAAGGTGGCGCATTTCCTATATACCTCTGAAGTCAACGCTCGCCACTAAGGATCGGTGACAAGATTTCTAGCTGCTATTGCGCCATACTTTTACACATCGGCTACCAGCGATTTATATTGCACGGCGAGTGTACGCTCATGAAAATGTGGATCGACATTGCACTCACACTCCACTCCGGTAAACTTCACATGGCCTGACTGGACGTTCCTACACGAGCTGCTGGTGGATACCGGAAAGGGAAGGAGAATGTAGAGGGACTGCCCATTCAAGAACACCAACAAAAACGGTCAAATTAATTCTTCGTACAGTGAGGAGAGATCTGGGAAAGGAAGCCGCTCGTGGTGTGTTTCTGGGACACCCATGAGGCCACGCTTGTTGGAAAAGAGGGGCACGAGGGCTCATGAGCACGATAGCCTTTGAAGTCGACCCAGAAGTGCCAGATTCGACGAGAACGAAAGGATAATGGATATTGACGTGCTTTGGATGGTGTTCAAGAGCGGCTTGTTGGCACAGCTGTTGCAAATTTTCCTACTTTTTACATAATACATGGACATGTGGATATGCACAGACCATATATTATTGTTTGGTGCTGATCCCCCTCTGTGACTCGAGTATATCTTGAATTTGTCAACCCTCACTCTGTCTTTTTATCATACATGTCAAGAATATGTATTTACCAACCGTTGCGACACTGGCAGATACCATGAGGGTGTTGGCTACGATCTCCGCTTGAATATGGCGGGAAACCCAGGTACAAACCAACAAATCCTCCAGACGACAACCGAGCTTTGATTACTCAGCAAGCATTCGTCAATCATTGCATGTTCATTTCATTTTGTGTTGTCCACCAAACATCCGTCTGCTTGGTTAATAATATTGTGTCGCATGCGCCGTCGAATGGTCGCGGTAGCGGTAGCGGTAGCGGCACACGTGTTTGACGCCTGAATCAGTGCTGGTTAATTGACGTATGATATGATCTGGTTCTATATCATGGCTTCCAGAGGGTAACACCTTTGGGTCATCATCGTGTGTTGCTCTCTTCGCCCTCTGACCCAGAAGAGCACAGGACGAGACCTGCTGGAATAGGTATTGTATTGGGTTTGCTCCTGCCATCGATTGGGATTCGACTCTTCTTGACGCCTGTGCGGCAGCGGCAACGGCAGCAGCTGTAAATACAAGAATATCCGAGAGAACCGGACCTTCTTACATATTCGCACTGCAAATGCATGTATACATATTTACAGCGAAGGACGCGCTGTTGGGCTAACTTTCACAGTATCTGGGGCGCTGCAGCTAACTTTAATGTTCGGATCTTTGGCACTTTTTTTTCTGGATAAGCTAAACACGTCGGATTCACCTAAAGAGGGAAAGTGTCACGGCAAGACTGCGGCTGGCGTGTTCCAGAAAACAGCAAGGAATTTCCGAAGCTAAGCCACCATTGTTAAGAGCCCCTGTGTAAAGAAGTCCACGACGACGTAGATACAACAATCCTCGTAAACAAGATCCTCCTCGACTAGGCCCAGTGACTTCGTCTGACTTACATGTAGGCGACATGGGTTCAAATGCCCCGGACAGACAGCGAAAGAAGCATAATAAATCGCGCAATGGTTGCGTGCAGTGCAAAAAGCGACACTACAAGGTTCAATCGAATTAATCCATCTGGACACGTCTGCGATCAGGATAGCTAACAAATGGACAGTGTAACGAAGTCCACCCCCAATGTGGAAATTGCCAACGGCTCAATCTGTTCTGTTCCTATCCGACAGAACAAACCTCGGTGCCGCAGGGTAATCATCTCAATATTACTGATCTAGAGCTACTTCATAATTTTCACAAGAAGACGGCGTACTGGAGCAAACCTGATGGTGAGCTGGAGCGCGTGTGGTCAGATGAGCTCGTGGAGGGCGGGTTTTCTTGTGACTATATTATGCATGCTGTACTAGCTCTTTCTGCTCTACAGCTTTTCTCCGAAGATCAAACCAAGACGAAATGGTATATGCAAGCAACTGCACATCAGGATGCAGCAATAAAGCTTGCCCGTCCGCTCTTTCAGCAACCAATTGGAGAAAATTCTGGAAATATGTTTGCATTTTCTGCTGTTACAGCAATATTCGCTTTAAAGGAACCATTGCTTCGTCCCCTCGAGCTAATGAGCAAGCCCTTCAACCCGGTTACTGAACTGCTTGATTCTTGCCACCTTGCTCGCGGCCTTTCTCATTCTTGGGACAAATTTCCTCAGGATAAAAAGTCAGAGTGGAAAGCAATGGTTGAAGCCGTCCCCGAGGAGCGTGTGCGTGCTCAAAACGTTGAGTATCCTCAATTGCTGGCTCTGACAAACGCCATATCTGAGCACTGTACTGAGGAAGAGAAGAATCACTGCTTGAATCCAGCCATTAAACTGTTTGATCATCTTTCTTTGCTTCAAACAAACCCCGACACCAATCGATTCGCATACCTCATCCACGTTTGGCAGAAGCACATCAGCGATGAATATATCAAATTATGTTACGACAGCCATCCCGTTGCTCTCGTTGTACTTGCCCACTGGGCGGTGCTCATCGGACAGCGTCAAAAAATATGGTTCTTTCAAGGTTGGCCCAAAATACTCCTCGAGCACATAATTTATATTTTGGACGACAGCTGGCATGAGCTATTACAATGGCCGAAAATGATGATCGATAAAGATCATGTTATGGCCAAAAATGACGACGCTACCATCAAGGGAGACGACACTGTTATGAAAGAGAATGACGAGGAGGAGACCGTTGTTCCAGTGACCAGTGAGAGCTGCGAATCGCCCATTCGAATCTTGAAAGATGAAAGCCTTCGATGCACCACTGCAACGCCTAGTAACTGACTCCCTTCCTGAGCCTACCGTGCTTGGAGTCATTGGACCACTTATGGGAAGGACAATCTATCGCACCTACCGCACAGCCAGAGGCCCGCGAAAAACCTCTGTTTAGGCACGGTGGCTGGAAAAGATAAGAAAGCAAAGTACTTATACTTGAGATTGATTTCCAGCAAAGCGCTTTAAACAAACCGAAAAGTTTTAGGGTTCTGAATCGGCACAACGAATATGGAATGCGGAGTAGATACGGCGTGTATACGGCATGAATACGGCGTGAATACGCGAATGTTCCGTTATCGGTTGCTGAGAACATCCTCCGTGGCGTGGCTAACGCGGTCACGGGAACAAGAGCTATGCTTCCCTCCTACAAAGCACGGGCAACTGAGACCGTAAAGGTACGGTGCATTTAAAGACACGCTAAACATTGTTTGGAGACGTGCCAAGACCGTATAAGTACGGTGCTTGATATGGCTCAACATGTCTCACCAGCAGGTAACTTCTCTTAGCCACGTCTTTCTATTTACTTCATTTCTTGGAATAGAATCTCTGTACTGAGAGCTACAAAGATTATTGAACCTTCTGCCACTTTCCATTCGCATCTCTCGCTCAGTTGCATTTGACGCCCTCGTACGTTTGTTTTGTCCGTTGAAGAGTCTGCAGTCGAACCACGCCGTGAAGACGATGGATATCCAAAGCAACAGCACGGATGTGCACTTGTATGATTACACACCATCAGCAGGGGCAGGGGTAAGCGTATTCACCTCTTTTTTATATTCAATCGAAGTTTCTGCATCCGCGTATCATGCCCCGTACTGTTCTTCTCCCAGCACATCTGCCGCCCGTACGCTCCCCAAATATTCCTATGGAGGCATCTGCTTATCCTCCGAGACTCTAGTGGACATATGTTGTGTTTTTCGGCATACTTACTGTTGTGCATCTCGTCATGATGTTCCGCTATCGTGCCAAATTCTTCGTTCCTCTCATCCTGGGAGGCCTTAGTGAGTTCTGCATTCATACCTTCTGGCGCTTATACCGCCCGAAGTAGCATTCAGAAACTGAAGTGCATCTGTAGTGGAGATATTTGGCTACTATGGCCGAGTTTGGTCTCGCGAAAGTCCACAAGATCTGAGTCCCTCCGTTCTCACAATCCTCTCGTACTTTCCGCGCCGCCATTTGTCGCTGCTACTGTCTATATGACCCTCACGCATGTAATACAATCGCTCAATGCCGAAAGATACTCACCGGTCAGCCCTCGGTGGCTGACATTTGTCTTCGTCGTGGCTGATATCATTTGCTTCTTCACACAAGTGGGGGGTGCAGGAATGCAAATCTCAATATTAGAATCATTACAAAGATCGGGACGGGTCATTATTCTACTAGGGCTGTTCTTTCAGTGTATGAAATTCGGTTTCTTTCATATTGAATCTTGATGGTCAGGAAATTTCACAGGAGAAACAGCAAGGCACCAACAGCATTCTCCCTGAATCCATATCTGCCGAACTGGAAGAAATACATCTATACACTCTATGTTTTAAGTCTATGCATCCTGATAAGGGAATGTCGTGAGGATAGCGGAGTATGTTGAAGGTCATGGAGGGCCAACGCAGAAAACCGAGGCTTACATTTATGGTTTTGACGCGAGCCTGGTGTTAATAATTATGGTGTTGATGGTAGTAGTCCATCCTGGAAAGTTGCCCAAAGCAGCGAGGGCGCTGAGGGCTACTGACAGAGATACTCCAGATGGGTTACTAGGATAGTTTCAAGAGGCCAATGAGGTAATGAAGGAAGTGTAAGATTGTTGTCCGATTCGCTTGGGTATTGGGAGACGACGTTCGATTATCAGGACATAATCACGCTCGCGTCTACATCTATGTCCACATGCGCATACCCTGACAGACCACTGCGCCGGTTGCGACACGATTCGATTCATGGTTACTCGCAATGTGCCACAGGAATACTTGAACTTGGAAAAGGAACATACATCGATCACCCAATTACTAGCCGACAATAAATGGGAGCCTGATGGGCTGAGGGATATTTTCCTATTTTAAAAGCTTTTAATGCTGTTTATGTTTCATCAAACAGATACCACCTCCATTACCGTATCCGCTTGTGCGTCATCATAGACGTATTTCTTAACTATCTTAAGACCCCACACCAGAAAACAACCTGTGCCACTGCTCCTCGGTTCGCTCTATAGCCCCTAGAGCATTCATCATGAGGAGGTCGAGTTCAACGGTACGCCAGTGGGCTCCTTGCATGGGCACCACGATATCATCCACCAATATCTTCGAATCGGGACTCATAGCTGCTTTCGTTTGCGCAAGAACCTTCTGACAGCTCTCATCTGTTAGATTGTGCATTATGTTTCGAAAGTAATAGTACGTCGCCCCCTTCACCGGTTGCTCTTCAAAATAATCGTGAGCCATTGGTGTGAAAGGTTGGTTGGGCGGTAGGTTGTCGATCGTTCCAGGGAGATCTTGCAGAATTAGTCGGCCTGAAAGATTTGGGAATCTTTCCCTCAAAGCAATGCTCATATGGCCAACTCCGCCACCAATGTCAACGAAGAAGTCTCTTTTAGGTGAAGAAGAAAGATCCAAAGGATAGATATCCATCCAGGTCCTGGAGTCTAGTCGTTGATGTTGCATCCAGCCGTTGAACTCCTTGAGGACAGTCGCATCTGAGAACAAGTACTGCATTACATTCAAATCCTTGTTGTGTTCAGGGTACCAAGGGCAGTCATATATGCTATCTGGGTTCCTGTATCCTGTTCGCTGGAGGAACGTAGGTAGTGCTTGAGCACTAGGAGAAACAACACTCATACTTCGGATATTTTAACGCAGTTCGGAACCTGTAGGAAGAGCGCTGTATCGACGTACCCGAACCCCACACCGGCTCGTATCCCTGGTATATCGAGTGCTTCTGTGTTCTTTGATGCCGTGTACTTACCATCAGAGGTCTCAGTTGCCATTCCATTGATCCCCATATACCGCAAAAGTCGTTCTGCGGAAACGTCAGCTACTTCTTATATTTCTCAATCAAAACCCAACCTGTTAGAAGCACCGATATGCCGGTTTTCTTGGCTACCTGCTCAGCAGTCATGGGCATGCGTTGATTCTTGATCAAAACTTCTATCAGTTTTGAGTTCTGAGCGACTCTCGCTACAGCCAATTGTTGATGCTAAATGTGTTAAAGAGGTTGTCAGGAATAGTTCGTGAAGAGGGTGCAATCGGGTAGTTATACAGCGAATATCAATCGATGTGCCGTATCCTCAGGACGTTCAATTGAATACATCAACTGACGAAAAGTATCAACGAGCTCTCTGTGGGTTCTATCATCGGCGGTAGCTGCCAGTGCTTGCACTTGCTTGACGATTTCCTCCATTTTCAGTCTTTCTGCAGTGGTTTATCGATGATGTGAAAATCCTTCTGACAAAAAAGTGTGTGAGTTACAGGTCAGAATTTATCAACGATGTCTTCAACGAAAACAGGATGTGCTGTATCTAGCAGCGGTAATATTTGCTTTTTATGGCCACCTACCTTACCACTGGTTGATACAAGGCCCTGATGCATCGGTGGTTGGTGGCACGGATTAGACCAAACCCACATTGCTTCGCACGGTGATTGGTCAGTCTCGAGTTGCGTCCATCATGTTACGTGTCTTACCTTACCCGGGGTAGCGGTACCTTAAGCTCGGATTTTTGTTCTTCTTAGCCACATATTCATGGAATTTTACCCACTCTCGTTAGGAATCCGAACTGCATGACTGCATTCGTGGTTGTGAGGCAAAGGTTAGAAAGTATCTTCTATCCTGTCCTGGCTCCACTTGCCCAACATTATTCTGATTTGTTACCGAAGTACGAAGCAGATACATGAACGCTTCTAATAGAGCTTCGAGGGCAAGAATACAGAATGTCTCTTTAGATAACCGTTTATTTTTTTCGGGTTTGCCAGTGTGCAATATGCATTAGCAGCAGCTACCTTCTGTCTATATCGAAACCACGAAAATCCTCATCACTGCTTCCTGAATGGATACAGGCTGTAATACTTGAGGACATATATCTAGGCGACGATGACTATACGGCTGCCAGATACGAATCACGAGGCTGAGAAATGTCGGCCTTCATCATCCTCAGTCTATAAATCGAGGTTACCTAGAACTTCTCGAAAATCTGTGGAGAGTTCAGACATCGAAAGATTGTCGCCTCGCAATCAAGAAGATACTCCTGATCTGACTACATTTCAGGCGCCGGTTTCTGGATCTTTATCGCTATTCTTGCTACCAAATGCACCGAGCTTCTTCCAAGAATCTCTTGTCGTTTCAATCATCATACTGGCGCAGCTTCTAGCACGTGCGGGTCTTTCCCAGGCTATCGCACCGATAACATATATTGGATCTACCTTCAACACTACTTCCCCATCAGATACATTGTGGTTTCCATCCGCTTTTTCCTTGATGGCAGGTACTTTTATTCTGGTCGCCGGTCGCATAGGGGACATCATTAGCCATAGGGTTCAGTTTCTGTATGGACTAGCATGGTATGCATTGTAGTCATTACTCGCTGGTATATCAGCCGTTCCGAGGAATCCATCGGTTGTTTTCTTTGATGTTTGTCGAGCGATGCAGGGAGTTGCAGTTGCAGTGCTCACGCCGACTGGTTTGGCGATCTTGGGAAGTATGAACAAACCCGGACCAAGGAAGGCGAAAGCCTTTTCGATATTTGGAGCGGCAGCACCGAATGGGATCGTTCTCGGAGCCTTGTTTAGTTCGCTGCTTGCGCAAAGAACATGGTGGCCTTGAGTGTATTGAATTCTTGCCATTATGTGCGTTGTCCTTGCAGCTGTCTCTTGGTGGGCACTCCCGGATTTTCAAAATATGAAGCAGAGAAAGACTGGGACAAATCGAGGGGACGAAGCTCAAACAAATGAAAGCTCAGGAATAGGAGAAAAGAGCTTTGATTGGTGGGGCAGTCTGACAGGAGTGGCTGGCTTGACTCTTTTTAATGTGGCATGGAATCAAGCGCCCTCGGAGGGTTGGCAGACGCCTTATATTATCGTTCTGTTAATTTTGAGTGTTATATTTATCGCTGCATTCATCTCCGTGGAGAGACGAGCATCACAGCCTTTGATTGCAATCCGGTCGATGTCTTCCGAGGCACTATATGTTTGCAGCTGTGTCGCTTTAGGCTGGGGGAGCTTCGGGGTATGGGTGTATCAATTGTGAGAATTCTTACTGCGACTCAGGGAAGCGACGCCCCTGAGTGTAACTGCTCAGTGTGTCCCTGAAACTAGGAGCTGCTATGATGACGGGGTTCTTACTCAGTCGTGGGAAGAAGTCATGTATCATGGTTGCATCAATGTTGGCATTTTGCATTGGTAATGTTCTGGCTGCGACTATGCCGGTGAATGAAATCTACTGGCGACAGGCTTTCTGGTCGGTTCTTATCATGCCGTTCGGTATGGATCTGAGCTTTCCGACTGCAACTCTCATCATGAGCAACTTGCTCCCTCATGGTCAGCAAGGTATTGCTGCGTCCACAATTGCTGCGACTGTCAACTGTTCGATGTCTCTAGGCCAGGGGATCGCAGGCACAGTAGAAGCGCAAGTGAAGCATGGTGATTTATTGAGAGGATTTCGCGGAGGATGGTACACGGCGATAGGCATGAGCGGATGTGGTGTTGTTCTCGCTATTGTGCATTGTGTAGTTGAATTGCGTTAGAGCAGGAAGATTCATCCCGAAGATGGGGCTGATGCTTGACGAAGATAGTAAACAGATTGAGACCGGAGAGGAGGCAAGGTTGAAGTGAGCTCTCCGTGCTTAATGTCGGCCTACAGATTTATGCGGTGCTGTTAGGTCTCTGAAATTTCAGATGCTGTACATTATTTCCCCATACTTCCTCACGTTGTGATACACGATTGCTTCGCCTACCGACGTCTATTTAAAATGCGATGATGAGTGGGGAAGGACTACCTCTAGTCTTGATCTCGTAGTGGGAAATTTGGAAGATATGGACTTACTAAGAAGGTCTAAGGCTATATATATCACGAGGGGCCATAGTTTCGTATTGATTATATCCATGATCTAGTTGAGGATTGAGAATGAACGTACATTGAACATAATAACATCATTTTTATGATCTTGGGCACATGTACACTCCTGGGAGCGGGGGTTGAATTCTAATTACACGCTGTTGTGAGCACTCCCATAGGCTTCTCCATTTTACCCCTACTTGCACTTCATCCGGGCACCAACCGCTCGATATGCTTGAGCCTTCCGTGTTGGTAGCCTCTGCTCCGCATCCCTTCTCTAGCGTCCTATTTGGAATGCAAACGCTCTGCCTGTAACCTCTCCTGATGGATTTGCATAGTATCCCCGGGCCAATCGCTCCACGGTGCACACTTCTTCTCATACTATGCCTCCCCCTGAACAAAGGTTAAATTTTTGGTGTTTAACCTTTGTTCCGGTGGGGGGCATAGTACTGTGGCAACACGCAGAAAAATTTATCCTTTGTTCCGGGGGGGATAGTACTGGTACTCGAGGTACTGTAGTTGCGCGAGCTTAGCGTACGTACAGCAAGGTGCGCGCGAATTAGGTTGCCAGTTCATACGTGTGTTTAGTACACCGACTCAAAGGCAGGCACGTGAGAACGCAAGTGGCTCGCAGTTGGTTGCTGCATTTGGTCTCGCTTATTAGTATGCTTTAGTTCGTTGACCTATACTCTTTCTCTTTGTTTTCTTCGCCGTCTCTATATTCCTCACTCCTCTCTTTCCATCGTTATCTTTATATCTCTCTATTTCTATCGCTATCTCTATATCCCTCCATTTCCATTTTCATCACCATCTCTATATCACCATCTCTATATCCCTCTATTTCCATTTTCATAAACCCATCTTTACATCCTTCGGTCGCTCCATTTCCATCACCATCTCTACATCCCTCGGTCGCTCCATTTCCATCACCATCTCTATATCCCTCTATCTTCTATTACGATTATACGGCCACTTCCTTTCTATCGCCATTTCTATATCCGTCCATCTCCATCGCGTTACATCTATTACGAATCAAAATCGCTCCTACATTATATTGTCTACAAGTGGTGTATTCTACTATATCTGCTGCTTAGAACCATCCTGCCAGTGGTAGTTCTTCGGTATCTGCTGCTTAGAACCACCCTGCTAGTGATAGTCCTTCGGTATCTGCTGCTTAGAACCACCCTGCCAGTGGTAGTCCTTCGGTATCTACTGTTTAGAACCACCCTTCTAGTGATAGTCCTTCGGTATCTGCTGTTTAGAACTACCCTACTAGTGGTAGTCCTTCGGTATTTATTGTTTAGAACCATCCTTTTAGTGGTAGTCCTTCGGTATCTGCTGCTTAGAACCACCCTGCCAGTGGTAGTCCTTCGGCATCTACTGTTTAGAACCATCCTTTTAGTGGTAGTCCTTCGGTATCTGCTGCTTAGAACCACCCTGCTAGTGGTAGTCCTTCGGCACCAACTGCAATACAATTTATATGTTAGGTTTCCAGATCACTCCTATTCTTTTTCCAAGAGTCAAGGCTGCTCTATAGCCTGGGTGGGTTGGGAATCGCACGTAAAGTGTGGGCTAGTAGTATTCATCGCTAATTATAGTTACAGGGGCAAATCATGTCGAATCCGACTGAGATTCTGATTGAGAAACTCAAGCTTCAACGTCTTCTCTACGAGAGAGTGTTTGTGAAATGGGAAGATCAATCAGGCACATCTTGTACATTAGGTTCTCGCTTGTATCACAATAAGCAGAATCTCAAATTTTTCCTAGCTATATATTATGATATAGAAGGATATATCCATATTCATTTTCCCCTTACGGTATCTACTGTAGTTGCAGGTAAGAAACAGGAAATAGAAATGTTATTGGTTGTTCCTCCAGATATCGACTTCACAGATCTTTCCAAGCCTTGTTTAATATCGAATATCGATGAGTTATCTTACCTCGATGCTTCTGCTATTCATGATGCCGAAATCAGCAATTCAGTATCCGTTTTCCGTATACAATTCGATCTAATTACAAATGGGTTTATTGTTATGAAGAAAAAGAAGAATACAACTATTAAGCCCTGGAACCATACCTCAAACAAATTGGTTTGTGGCCTCGAATCTCTGTCTAGGACGAAAAACTTCACCGTATATATCAAGCCAAATGATTATGCGCTGGTAGGTATACAAGAGCTTCGCAATCGCTTGAGCAAAACTGGTAGTTCTACCGATCCACACAAACCCAACATGAAGGAAATGTATATTCGATATACACCTGAATTAGTGGAATGGAGTAGTGATCCAATATCACTACCACCACCAGTATATACCGAGAATTGTCAGTTGTTCCCGGAAGTGCAGGTTCCCCGGTCACCACCAATCATTTTCGAACAGCAAACGCCATCATTCAATACTATCGAAGCGGCGATTGCAGAAACACCAGCTCGAACTCCAACCAGCCCTGACTCTACATCGGTGCATGGCATCTTCTCTCCTAGCCGTGAAGAATTGTCAGAAAGCGAAGTGAGCTTGGACGATATCGAAGAGGCTTCGAAATACATCGAAATGGACTTTGATATGGATTCGGATGAGGAACAGCTCGCTAAGGAACAATTCGCTAAGTTGGATTCTCGAGAACCAAATCAGCAGCAAATCGACCATAATTTGGAAGTATCGCAGATACTCAACTCGAAGTTGTTGAAATGGATGCAAACAGTAATATGGATCAACTCAAATATTCATACACACAAACGTTTAACTACCAAGCTATCAATCCTGGGTACTTGTATACGTACATCAAATACTACGGTATTCGATGCTACTTTATTCTGGTGCTCTACACTGTTTTTCTACGACCCGCTCGATTCCGACCCCGAAAACATTCTCGGGTTATGGGAGAAGAGAAATTTATGGCTTATTTCAGATATAGCCAAACTGATTCAATGGGCTAATAGAATGCACTATGGTGCCGAGATAAGTCCATCGCTGTTAAACCATTTTTTGGAGCTGGGTAATACTGCTCGTGCTATCGCTCTAGATACTAGATACAACAAAGATAAGTATTATGATCAGAAAAGTGTTTGTATTGTTTATACATTAGCGGAGTTTAGCAAGCCGGGTGTCAGCAAATCTGTTTCTGGAAAAGGCTTGAGAACTGATAGCAATGCGTCTAAGCGAGTAAAAATGTAATTTTTGCAATATCAGCCCGAGAAAAACTTGTATATTATGCGATGTGAACAGCGAAGCTGGTGGTCTTGTGCTTGTCGACGCCGGCGGCTAGGACATTCTCCTACGCCACTGCTTCCACCAGTTGGGCAGTGCTGTGGTCCTGCCTTTGCCTCCACTGCAGCCTCAGCAACAGTCACACAAAAGTAGTGCACAGCCGACTTGAATCCCATGAAGGTCTATAGCAACCCTATCGACATTACTTACCCTCCGCTCCGCTTCCGGTGTCCAGTGCAAGCGGAACCACTTCCAGCTCGGCGTTCTGAACACACAGGTCCCGCACACGCATGACCGAAGTCGATAGGCCGTCGGTGTTGGTTCCCGGCTTGTGATATTCGGGTTTGTGTAACCTGGATCGCGGAATTCTAGGCTCTAGCGCTTCGCGGTTGCGCCGGGCGTAAGTTCGTGGGAAATGGCTCAAGGGGTACCCCATTGGTAGGGTTTTCAACTCTTCAACCTTGACTTATCCACAACCCACCCAACGACCCAAATAGGAGGGGTGGCGCTACCATAATCTAGTTGAGGATTGAGAGAGAACGGGAGGATTTGATCGTACACTGAACTTCTTTTCACATATAATCAGGCTTTGTTCATTGGTAAATGGTGACATCAACGAGGCAGTTTGATTGTCCAAAATAATCTATCTCCATATCCGCTCCCGCCTTAAATTCCCTCTCGCTCTCCGATCCCCACTCCTGTCTCTCAAATCCCTCCGCCTCTTTGTCTCCGCCGTCTCCTCTCCGGTCTCTCGATGCACTCTGCCTGTCCGATCCCTTCCATCTTCCCTCTCGGGTTTTAATTTGATTCTGCCTCTCAAGGCGGCCTACCTATGCTTCTTCCTTATCAGTATCACCATTTGTGCTTCTTCTAAGCACGAACATTTCTCCTTCGCCTTTGTTTTATGGCGGCTACCCCGTTTCTACTTCCCACTATTCGTCCGCCCTTGCCCTAACTACTCATTGCCATTGTCCCCATTTTGTGCGTTCTGCGTTCTGCTCCAATTTCTTCTTTGTTTGTGCTGTTCGTAAAATAAGAGTGGTATCAGTCGTGTCGCGAAGGGGCTGAAGAGATGCTTATGGAGGCAGCGCTAGTCGCATTAAACCGAGTTCTGAACTATTCGCATGTGGAGCTGATACTGTTGAATGGATAGAACATCGCAAAGGCTGCTCTGACAATAGCTGATTCTTATTTAGTAGGCTTGGGACTCCGATTTGCAATCCGTGTACTCCGACGATATGTTTTCGTAACAGCAGCAGGGGGTGGGCTTTTGTTGACATTTTTGTCTTTGTTTTATGGTTCTTTCTGGTGTCTTTCGTTTTCCGATCGAGAAGTGCCTCATAAAAAATTGGCAGACAGTATGCTATAAAAGTATGGAAGCCGTGAACAGAATGACTATATACACTAGTATGATATTGATTTTCGAGATCTCTGTTAGGTCCAAACAACTTGTTCCCTTCCAGCCCGAATGTGTATCTAGCGTCATCGTAATCGTTGTCGAGAGTTGTACTTGTGATATTCAGGCGATTTTGGAGTTCCTTTTCGATTTGGTCAGGTTCGTTATGCAGAGAAGCAACTTCCTTGATTAAATGATAAAAATCCTAGTCATCCATAATAGGAATACTTCGGCGATTATATCGTCCAACCCATTCATCTGCTGTATCTATCGGAATATTTTCAGGATATAATGAGCACTCCTGTCTTCCTGGTGGAACAGTCGAAGTAGGCGATGGAGGCAGTTCAGTAACGGTATTGGCAGACGCCGAAGAGTTGTTGATACTCATGGTAGGTACTCGATAGATCGGTGATAGTAGGCTATAGATTGCTTCATGGGTAGATGGAAAGAGAGATTAACCTTCGGCAAGGTCACATGCTCCCCACTAGGCAGAAATGAGACATGCATACGCGAAGGCGGAGAAAACCCCATATACGCTTTCACTTAACGTATGACCCCACTTTATGGATCACCCCATTTAAATGGATCACTTTGTACCATATCACAACATCAATATTAAATCATTAATTAATCAATAACCAACGATGGAATCCCTTCCTAAAGAAGCTAGAATTCAACTTGCGATCCAGGCGATTGAAACCTGTGATAACTTAAGCCGCCGGCAGGCTGCGTATATATACGATATACTATATGCGATATTGTCCTGTAGAATAGCTGGCCAACCTACCTACGCCGATGATAACATCAGGTATTATCGATTGACTCTATCCGAAGAGGATATAATAGTTCAATATATCCTTGATCTAGATGTAAGAGGGTTTCCTCCAACTCTTGCTGCTGTCGCCGATATGGCTGACTATATCCTTATCGCAAGGGGAGAAAGGTATATTGGAAAGCACTGGGTTCAACGATTCGTAAAGCGATGTATAGAGTTTAAAGTACGTTGTACACATGTTTATAACTTCCAAAGAGCCCTTAATAAAGATCCTGAGCTTATAACCAAGTGGTTTGAGCTTTATAGGAGTGTACGGGAGGAATATGGGATCGTCGATGCGGATATATGGAACTTCGACGAGATAGGCTTTATAATGGGTATCATCTATTCGCATATAGTAGTAACAAAAGCAGATCGACAGGGGAGGGCTAAGAAGATTCAGCCTGGAGATCGAGAATGGGTGACGGCCATTATTACCGCAAGTGCAACTGGGGAGATTATACCCCCTTATATATTAGTTAAGGGGGTTATTGTATATGAGCCCTGGTTCAGTACGACGGAATGGCCTGATGGATGGCCAATTAAACCTACGGAGAATGGATGGACGAATAATGAGACTGGTATTGATTGGATTAAATACTTCGATCAACATACTAAGGATCGTACGAAAGAGCAATAACAGCTCCTTATCGTTGATGGCCATGAGAGTCATAACTCGGTTGTATTTCAAGATTATTGCTACAAACATCGAATCAAGGTCATCTGCTTACCTCCGTATTCGTCTCATTTGACTCAGCCTGCAGATGTTGGACTTTTTAGTGCCTTAAAGGTGGCATATAGCTACCAGCTTGAGGGGCTTATGATATGCAATATCACGTATATTGATAAAGCCGACTTCTTTACTATATTCCAGCCTGCTTTTAAGGCAGCGATTACAGCTAAGAATGCAAAAGGAGGATTCGAAGGTGCTGGATTAGCCCCTTTTGACCCTGATCGAGTTATTTCTAAGCTGGATATCCGTATTTGTATACTATCACCTTCTTGCAGCTTATCATCCCTATGGTTATCCCACACCCCCTATAATCCGAGGGAGGTATTAGCCCAAAGAGACCTTATTAAAGATCTAATTGGCTGTTATTAGAGTAGCTCTTCTATACCCATTTTATAGTTACTTGAAGCTCTCGCGAAGGCAACTGCGGCTATGGCTAATGAAGTGGTGCTTTTGCATACCGACAACAAATATCTACAACAGTCTAATTATAACCTAAGCAGGCGGCGTAAGGCTCTAAGAATCGAATTAAAGCGAAGGGAGGAGTGTATGGTAGAGGAAGCCAAAAAAATAATAGCCCGCAAGGACTTGGTGGCTGCGATTCAAGCTAATAATCACCCAGAAGGGGGGGGTCCCGAAGGAGATGGCCCGAATCAATCATACTGTAGTATATACCAGCAACCCGGGTATAATAAAAGAACTTGCCCAGATCGTTTCATAGACCCTGCTTTAGTTACTTCTATATAGATTTATTAAATTTAAATAGTTGTTGTGGTTTATTTATCAATTGTAGTGCAAAAGGGGTAAAAGTGATCCATAAAGTGGGGTCATACGTTAGTGGTGGCACACCAAAACTGTACTTGGAGGTGCTTTTAAATTATGAAAAAAATCAAAAGTTGAGGTATTTGATATACGAAAGCTGGCATCAACTAGATATCCCAAAAATAAAACCCCCTATTTTATGATTTTCGGGGGTAATTTTAGAGGAGCAATTGAGAAAGTTGCGTAGGTTTGGTGTGCTACCATTGAGCGAAGGCATGTAAAAGACTTGCTGTAGGGGTTTTTCACGACATACATACACCAATCGTTTGATCACTCAACGCTGGCAAGGGCATTGGGTTAGGATAAGAGAAGACGACGGACCCCAGAAAGACCACGGAGTGTTAGATTTCTACCCAAAGAGCGAGCGAAGTTCTGCAGTATATATATGCTTTACTTTACATTCATCATCCTTTTGACAACAGCTACATTATTAACCCAACTCTGATCTCTGTACAAGATGTCATCCAAAACCAAAACGACCAATGTATTTGGAGATACAAAGGATATCGATAACATTGATTTACATCTATTTGATCTTGGTACCACTCGTACACTTCTCCTTACCGATACGGATCTTGCAGTATATTGTCTATAGTTGCAAGAAAATAGTTCTCTTGTTGTTCCTATCACAACCCTCTCCTCTCCGCCATCGAACCTGGCTAGGGAGGAGAACGAAAAGTCGTTGGCGAAACCAAGCACTTCCAACAACGATCCAGCAAATTCATCACTTTACACCAGTTATCATCAGTATATATTTGTACTAAATCAGACCCGGGAGAAGGAAAAGTTCACTCTTGGAGCAGCTATGGACAACGATATCGTTTTCTCAAGTCCAGATGTCGATAGTAATGAAGTCTGTTATATTAACCAGCACCACTGTGTTCTGTACCCCTATCCCGATCGTGACGCCCTAGAACTACATAACACTTCCACCTCGACATTCTATTACCAACGACTCTTGGGTCCTGATATCCGCGATATCCCGTCCCGTGAGACAGCGACACTTGAAAAGGGCAGCTGGAGGATTACGCTTGGAAAGGGGTTGGACTTTCAAATTCGTGTACTCCCCCACCCCACTGGAAAAGACTACCACAAGTTGCCGAAAACTTCTACGCCATCGATAGATCGAGAAGCGGCTTCACCGCTTCCTAGAATTATATCCAACCTCCCTTCCACACAACGTGTCCAGTTGCTGTCTCCCCCCCCAGAACCACAAGGGACAACTAGACGAGCAAAACGTACAAAGTTCCCCAGCGAATCTCCTCAGCGGAAAGAACCTGCTCAACGGAAGAACCCTCTTCAGCGGAAAGAATCTTTTCAGAAAGAAATCGCTAAAACGAACTTCTCGATTGTTAATATAGAGAGAAGAGCTGGAAAATTGGTTGTTGTCAAACGAAATAGACGAAAAAATGTCATCCATGCAGCGACATACTGGAGAAATGAATTCAACATCACTGAGGACCTTAAGCATGTGAGAACTCTCTCTAAGTGGTATCTCAGAGCCATAGCTAATTCTAAATCTATTAGCCATCGATCGTAAAGCTTATAAAGTATGAAGCGGCTGATCTAAGTCTTACTTTTGAATATGCTGGAACTTGTCTCAATGAGTTTGTTCGCGGTAAGATGTCAAATCTATCCGACGATATGCAAAACATAATTATGCGAGATATGAGCAATGCTTTGGAATATGTCCACGATCAGAATATCATTCATCGCGATATTAAGACCTCGAATATTCTTATCGACATTGTAAAAAACCGAGCTATTCTTTGCGACTTTGGTATAGCATGCAAATTATCAACAGCTAGCATCTTTGGTACAGATGTATCTAGTAGTGGTACACGTACACCTTCTTATATACCACCCGAATATTTAGTTGGTCGGAGGCGAGGAAAGGCCGGAGATATATAGGCATTGGGTATCACTTTGCTTTTTGTTTTTGGTATTATTCCCTTGCCATGCGAATATTGGGACATCGCAAAAGCAGCAAAAGTAGGTGACGACCGAGAGAAAATGCACGAATAGCATACCAAGATCAAAAACAATATTCCTGCTAAGGGATATCCTCTACTTCGTCAGATGCTAGTCGCCCAAGAAAAAATGCGTATCACAGCTTCAGAGCTTGTCTCTAACTTGCAGAACATTCAGCAGCGAGCCTCGAGTATACCCGAGCAAGCAGCCTGACCAATCAAATTCGATTTTGGAGGTTTCTTATCTATTTTGTGTATTTGAAGAGTATATTATCAAGAATGCTGCAGTAGTTCTGCGCAAATTACTGACGTGGATGATTTTGCTACTGCAGTTCGCATTAGTATATGAGCACGAACTTTTTTCGTACTTCTCTTATATGAAACTTTCAAAGGAAACGATGAAGTAGAAGGGGGAAAGCTATAGCTTGTTCAATACTAAAACGATTTTATCTTCTCTCAACATTTTATCTCAATCTTCTGTCTAGTATAATGAATTTGAAGCGGGGTGCTAGTTTGCTCAATGGGTTCCAGCTCAGTCCAAGGTAAGTGCTCTTGAACCTCATTAAATAAATCAAAACAGCTTCAAACTCTGCAAGGCATTCTCCATATTATCTTGTGCCAATCTCATATATGCTTGAGCTTCGAGTACATTTGCCATATTTCGACATTCCCGCGAGGTACCTAGAGGTACCATTACCCTGCCAAGGCCTCAACCATTTGTGTGTAGTCATAATTGTGCTTTCGAGGTGTTCACGATGGACCACAATCCGTTGGGTTTCTTTCCGGGTCGGGAAATATTCGTGGGTGGCATACTGTTCCTCTTCGATCACATCAAGCGGGGGCAAGAGAGAAGAAACTGTCAGGGGCATCGCGAAATAATACTTCTGCTTTCTGTTGAAGCTCTTGAAGCTAGTCAAGGGGAGGGCAAAGGGTAATTTCTCATAGTCTGCATCAATGTCGACAATGGTTATTGATGGAACATCGGTGGCCTGGTGATTGGGCTGAGACTTCTATATGAGATGAGGACTGACGGCCAGCAATAAGGCTGGGGGAGTGGGAGATTTGCTGGAAGCTTCAGATGAAGACATTTGGACAGGAAATGCTAGAGAAATTGTAACCTGAATAACTTCCAAGTGGGAATTTGGCTGTTTCTCATCTAAATACTAATTTTTACCTCAACATCATATCATATGATCGTTGGTATACGATAACCTCACTCCAAAGTCGGAAAAGACTCGTACTGTTCAGACGTGTAACAAAACCGTATACAGGAACCAACTTTTCTGATTACAAAAAGACAAGATACGAAATACGAGAAATGCGAGACGACTTCTCGGTTTTTACTTTGGGTCCAAAAACTGTTTTCCTGATTTTGGCCTCAGATTATTTGAATGTCATCATTCGTTCCCGCGTTGGCATAGCGCGCGGTTAATGCCATGTTGACCGATTGGTGGCAACTGTAATACAGCATACGGGTGTTTGACTTCGGTCATTAGCCTCTGGATTGTAGTGAAGGTAATTGGAATACACGCCCCAGACTACTTATGTCACTGAAGCTGCTTCTAATTGTCTGGCAGGATGAATTACACCTAGCTATCATCACAGTTTTTCACATACGTTGGCCGTCCTTACTACTATGGAATTCTTCAAGAAAGCACTTCGGGTTCCGTCAAAATGTCATCGCGATCCAGCATCTCAAAATAGTGCCACAACTTACACTAATATGCTACTACAGCTAGGAGATATTCCTTTGCTATATAGTCTTTTAGTTGGTTTTTCCACTTGGATTCTACTTGCCGGCTATCTTGTTCTTCCCGGAACTTTCCAGGTAGGCTGCTAACCTACCCAGTGGGTGGGGTGGGTACCCAGTGGGTTGGGGCACCCATGGGTGGGTTATGATGACTAATGGTTACCCATTGGGTGGGCTGAGGAAGAAACTTACTACCCATTTGCTGTCACGGGCCCCCTTGTGGTATGTGACACCCCTGCTTGAGTATATGGATGGGTTGAGGAGGTGAAATTACCCACCCACGGGTACCCATTGAGCAGCCTAGGAAGGGAAAGGGAGAGAAGGGAAGAGAAGAGGAGGGGGATGATCTGTTGCAAGGAGAGAAATCTTGGGGATGATAGGGAGAGGA
>LLKJ01000323.1:0-16486 GCA_002242865.1 Clarireedia sp. CPB17
CCATATACCTCTTCCCCAACGCCAAATATCCCTTCCACGGCTCTGGGACGAATCCCATCGCCATACCCACCCAGCCCTCTCCACTCCCCGTCTCCTTGCCCATCTCCAAAAAATACCTACTACTCAACAACAGCACCTCCACACTCGCAAACACGTAGAAGAACTTCACCGTACTAAGACCCTCCAGAATCCCTGCATCGCGCTCGTATTTTGTGCCGGAAAACGGCGTTGTAAAAGCAATGTAGAGACCGAGCGAAAGGGCGAATATCGCGTGAACAATGCGCCACAGGTATGCGTACGGATTCGCAGCCGCGGCTTGTGCTTGGCCTTGCATGTTCATGCCAGGCATGCCAGGAAAGCTCGGCATACCGTTTCCCGCACCGGGGGGCCCGCCGGCTCCGCCCATCATTTGTTGGAGGAGTTGCATCATGGGATCATCGCCAGAGCCGTCCTGGCCGGGTATGCCCATACCGGGGAATCCTCCAGCTGCCGGGCCAAACGGAGCTTGACCTGGTCCTGCGGGGCCGGGGTTCATGCCTAGCATCATTTGGCGAAGCTCGTCATCGTTGAGTTGTTGCTGAGATTGCGATGGGGAAGAATTATTGTCGCGGGGGAGGGGTCTTCGCGACTGAGGTTCGTAGTAGTGATTCGAGATATCTACTTCGTCTGGATCGCCGATGGAGGGAGCGGGAGGTGCAGATGGTTCATCTATTCGTTGATATTAGTAAATTTCATCAGAGATCAAGAGGTTGAGTAGAAGCAAACAGAGCACATACCTCGCTTTAGACCACCACCTAGGCCGATAATTTTATTCAGACGTGCACTTCCTCCATTCTTGATTTTTGCTTCTCTCTTTTCCTTCCGGATACGAGCTTGCCTTTGCGCAGATGTTTCCACACCTGGTGCTTCTGGTGTATCCGCCATGGTTGTGGTATTACGTTGTGTGGTAAGCCGGAGTGCAAAGTTTTGGTAAAGGTGTGCTTTACTTGAGGTGGATTTTTGTTGATGAAGGTGGAGCGGGCCGCGAACAAAGCTATGACATAGTCGATGGGAAATGCGACATCAATGCAATACAACTTGAAAAATAGAGCAGTCGCAAATTATTCTTGGAGACAACTTCTTCAAATATAACTTGAAAGTAGAGTCCAAATAACTTTTTAATGGATTTTTTTAATGATATAAACCTAACAGGTGCTGTATCCACACGTCAAATCACTATAGACCACGTTTACAAAAATCGCGCTTCTTTCACGCAGTTTGAATCTGAGTACATTTCATAATAGAGCATATTCAAAGGTAAGATAATCGTGGGCACAATTAGCGATGACAGAACACATTCATCAAGAACCAGTCCTTAATCTAGTAGTATATTTTAATGTACACGCCAAGTACTCATTCCCATTATCATCACTATTCCTTTCTGATTTTGCTCATGTATACCATTTCACAACTCTAGGGAGTGACTTTGCTCATGCTAACCAGTCTTTTCACGCCGACCTATTCACAGTTAGTATCAATAAGTACTCTGGGCCAATACGAAAGTGAAACTTACCATCCAGCTACCACACTCCTCCATCTTTTCCCGTTGAATGTCAACTTGCATCTTGCTAGCTGCCTCGTAATTCTTGGATTCGAGTGCTTCTGCAAGCTCGCTTAACCTTTTGATGGTATCTGGTGTAACGAGATCCTCATTGTTCAAATGATCGAACAAGATGTTTAATCGTTTCTGGGTATCCTTGACTTGAGGTGCGAAAGATGCAGGAGCTTTGGAGGCTACCCTTTCCATATCACTGGTAAAAATATCAACCATTCTTTGGGCAGATTGGGGAATATGAGATCGGTCACCTGCTGGGTGCTTGGCTTTTTGGGGAGCTGCCGCTGGGGTAGCCTTGGGAGGGCCAGTTGGTGGTCCAAGACCCATTGGAGGGCCACCTGGGGGTCCCTGTGGGGGTCCTTGGCTATAGAATTGTCCGGGCGACGGCTGGCTTTCATATGGCGACTGAGAGGGGGCATATGAGTTTGTGGGCGTAGCTGCTGGCGGTGCATATGGGTTAGGCGGGGGTGCCCGCATGCCAGCCTGAGGCGGTGGTGCGATACCCGAAGGTGGCTGTTGTGAATATTGTTGTGCAGAGGAAGCTGGGGCGTATCTGCTGGTAGGTGGGGTGGCAGCAGGCGGGGGGTTATATGGAGAAGGTCCGCGAGGAATAGTGGGCGGCGGAATCTGTGCATACTGCTGTTGTGCTGGAGATGCGGCTTGTGGAGTATATGCATTTGCAATAGAGGATGGTCTAGGCGATGGTGCGGTTGTCAGCGGCGAGCTGACACGGGGAGGAACAGGACCCTTAGGTGGTGGCGGCGGTGGGGTTGGTGTTGCTCTTGCCCCGTATGGGTTTGACGGTGGTGCCATAGAAAGATTCTGTTGGTTTGGGAAAGGTGAAGTGATAGCGTTTGCGACTGGAGTGCTTCTTCTAGCAGTAGGAACTTTGGTCACCATCGGGGTATCATTCCAGTTAACCATATCTTTAGCCTTTGATGGTGGTGGGGCCGAAGGAGTAGTGTTCCTTGGAGGTGCTCCAAAAGATTGCTGAGGTGTACCATAACCAGCTGGAGCTGCACCATATGCTCCGTATGCAGGGGCATAAGCAGGTTGAGATTGCGGTGGCTGATAGCCTTGAGGCGCATACGCATTTGCCGATGGAGCATATGCGTTAGAAGTAGCCGGTGCGGGAGGTGCATAAGGGTTAGAAGCTGCTGCTGTTGGAGGCGCATATGGATTAGCAGCTGGCGCGGCTGCTGCTGGAATGAAAGATGATTGAACAGGAGGCTGCACCGGAGGTGCCACAGCAGCAGGGGTTGGTTGATAACCAAGAGCTGGTTGCACACGAGCTTGAGTTCTTGAAGCTGCAGCTGGTTGCTTGCTAGTATCCTTTCTTGAAGCAAGCTTGACGCGATTACGCGCAACCTCCGCAGCGGGATACTGAGCTGGAAGCAGATCGAGATATCGCTCAGCGATAGAGAGATGTCCATGAGCCGCAACAATATCGGCATACTCTGTATATTTATCGTATAAAGCCGCTAATTTCCAGTCCGATGTCAAGCCTTGCTCTGTGTCTTTAAACTTGGTGACATTGCGGAACACGGTGACCTTCTCGATGAAGTTTTGAAGCGATTTCGCATGCACAGAGAATGTGGAATCACCAGCCTGCTCTTCAATACTAGTCTTCTCATTCTCTTGAAGTTCCGCAATCCATATCGAAATAACTTTCTCGAGCTTGGACCCTACGAGGAAGCAGAACGATGCATCCTTCGATGTACCCGACTCTAATAGCCTATCACCAAGAGCTTCGCACAGATCTGGGAACTCGGTTGGATCAGCATAAGTGCACAGAGTTGCCATCGCCTCCTTCCAGTTCTCAAGATCGGCATTATAGACAACGTCCCAAAGATTCTTGCCGATGACGGAGGTCAAGAGACGTAGATAATTTGGTCCGTCAGCTTTTTTGGCAAGGTAAGCAGATTGAACCTTGTCTAGCAACTCCTTTCCACCGCAGTTCGCAATGATAAAGGCATCAGCAACGCGATCTTCTTTGAGACAGATAGTCATTGCCTTCTCGAATTGACCGAGCATCAATGCTTTAGTGATCTGTTTCTCTGAAGCCGAGTCTGACTCAGCGAAAAGATGGAAGGGATTGTCGGTCTTGGTTCCCTTGTTCGCAGCAATATCCGCCAAGAAGTCATCCCCTTCACCTCCATCGAAAAGAGTGGATAATCTGCTGTTCTTTGCTTCTTCGCCGTTGGTCTCTGCCGGCGTGTCTTCTGACTTCTGGGAGTCTTCCGCATCTAGTCCTGATGCCCCATTCGTTGGTTCATCAACATCTGAGAACCCTAGGTATTCCGTAACACGCTTGCGGGGGTTTTCAGCAATCAATGCCTCGATCACCTTCCAATCTGCTTTCTCCTCATCTGTCTTAGCTTGTTCAATGTGTGTTTCGCAAATACTTTTGATGTCGCCAGCTTCAAGAGCATTCTCGAAAGACTTGGTGGCGTTACCGACTTCTGAATCGACAGAAAATTGTGATATCTGAATTTTAGAGGATCTAGGTTGTCCGGCGGCAGTTGCTAATTGGCTGAAGCTCACCAATTTTCCCCCGAAGCCGAAGGAAGCTCCGACAGGCCTTTCAAGCCATCTGGGGGCTTTCTTCAATGAGAATGAAGCTCCCTGGGGTTGAGTCTGAGCTTTAGTAAAGAAATCTTCTCCGTCAATTGGACCTTGCACAGGGGCACTCGATACTGTGGGGTTGGTATTCTGCAAAGTTTGAATGGAAATCTTGCCGTCAAAAGAGGCGGTGGCAGACAACGCTGGGTTGTGAGGGTGGAATCTAGTCTGGAAAGTCCAGTTGGTAACTTCTGGGAACTCCCCGTATTGTTCTCCAGTCTGCGGATTCCATATCAGGGTCCTGTTGTCTTTGCCGCAGGATAACAGAAGGTCTGCATCTTGTTGGCACCAAGACAATGACAGAATTCCCTGGATGTGGCCCTGTAATGTTCTTTCAGGCGCATTTGAGTTCCTCAAATCCCACAAGAGAATAACTGGGGTAGTGTCATCTGGTGTGGCAGTAAGAAGTTTTGTCGCATTGTTCGGGTCCCATGCGATCGCCCCGACAGCCTTGCGGTTGTTGCTCAGTTGTAAAGAAGCCTTCTTAGTTTTCAGGTCCCAAACAGTGACGTATCCTCCACTGCCACCGGTTGCTAAAATATGAGGGACCTTTCTGTTCCATGCGACGCATTCGAGGTCATCGGATCGTGCTGCGGCAGTGCCCAATCGGAATGGGTTCGAAATGTCATTGACGTCGTAGATAAACAGCTCTCCCTTTGAGCCAGCAGTTGCAAGTATTTGCGGTTTCAGTGGATTGAATTGCAGAGATTTGATCGCCCCAGTGTGCTTCGTGGTTCGGGACATGAACGCATCTTCGGCTCCGTTTATAAGTTTCTCTGCGTCCCATAAATCTAATGATCCATTCTCGAGTGCCCCTGCGATAATTCCTCGCGGGTGGTCTGCGTTTGCTGGTGCCCATGCAATGTCGTGAAATCTAGTAGCAGACCAGTCAGAGTGTAGCCCCTCCAAGCTCAGTTAAACAACTATTCATACCTAGAATCCGTGCTGATGCTAGCAACAGGTTGGAGTTCCACACCCTGCTCTTCGTTGCCCAGACTCAGATCCCATAGCTCCAACTTTGTCTCATCTGAGAAATCCGCATCTACTGCTCCAGCCCTGGTACCGGTGACTACTAAAGGTAACTCTGGACCAGGAGACCAAGCAAAGGCCGCGGTCCTTGGGATCTCCCTTAGACGGACCATTGTCTCGTCTGTTTACTTTTAACAAGCCAGATTACACTGCAGAAATTTGCTGCAGCTTGCCTTTAAGCTGATTCTTGGCAAGACGGCTCAATCAGGGAAATTGGGTAAAAGACTTGTTAATATTATAGAAAATTGCGACGTATGAATTGTTTCTTAAGATATGTGAACACTGAGAACACCTTTCCCCATGATCGGATGGTCTGAGCGAAACAGCATGGATGTAAACCTTAAAAAATCTCTGCACGTGATTCATTCTCTCCGCCAACCTCGACAGCATGCAAACTACGTGCATTATTTGTATAGTTGTTTTGAAAAACACAAAACCTAATCTCAATTTCCCAAAATGACAGACCAAGCGCGTTGGAAAGCTACCGTCTATGTTGGTGGGCTTGCACCTATGGTGACAGCAGCAAATCTCGAAGCTGCATTTTTACCTTTTGGAGAGATCGCTGATGTCTCATTACCGTACGTTTTGATATAAACCCGTCTTTTTAGGACCTAGATTGACATTTTCCAGAAAATCAGACGCTCCCAACTCTACAGAACCTCATCGGGGTTTTGGTTATGTAGAGTTCGAGGATCCTGAAGATACCAAAGAAGCCATCGACAACATGGACCAGTCTGAACTGTTCGGAAAAGTGATCAAAGTCAACGCAGCAAAGCCGCCCAAGAATGCCAATGAGGGGCTTGGTAGTAAGACCGCTCTATGGGAGCAAGTAAGTTTTCGCCAAAATTTTCCACTCGTCATTGTCATACCCCTTATATGGAAGGATTATTACTAAATGCTTCTCAGGAGGGTTGGTTGGCAGAGAATGCAGTCAGTGAGGAGGATAGGCTGGCTACTGAACAGGCAAAAGCTGGGGCTCAGAGTAGACCCGATGATCCGATGCAAGGTTTGGAAGGTTTAGATGTGGCAGGGCCTAAGCCAGAGTGAGGAGGTTTTCGGTTTTACGTGTTATGGGCCATGTGCCATGGGCCATGGAAATGCATTTCAAAGGAGTTGTAGGAAGAAAATTGTGCGGAGTTCACTTGGAAAGATGGGAATCGTATAAGAACTTAACGGGCCATAACACTGAACCACGCGGTATCGCCGGGTTTCGAAGCTTTGTATTTTAGAGAAACAAAGGTCGAATTTGTACAACTCGTTCGAGGTTTGGCCCATCCTCTCTTCTATTTTCACCTTGCATCGCCCCATCCAAAAACCCCCGCGCAAGAGTGCTACCCCGTCCAGATAACTTAATCTTTTCTGTTTTGGCGACCGAGACGCATTTGCTTATCAACGAAGAGTTTACGGATCAAAGAATAGCCAGCGAATCCAACAGCAACACCGACGACGATTCCTAGATATCAATCAGATAACACGCCGGAATATTTAGAAATGGGACAGCCATACCCAAGGGGATCAACTCCGGGGGGATTTTTCTCCATTGACGCAAACGTTGAGAGATAGTATGGGCTATAAAGCTTGTATGTCAGTCTAACTCTATGGCCACAGAGCTCCCATCTCTCTAATTGGCATCGACATCCTGTTCTCGAAGTTCGTCAAACATTCGTAGGTGGGGGAGCGTACCGCTATGCTCTTCTTTCTGCAAGCACAAATTCATTAATCACCCTACAAATAAAGTGCGGACGAGATGGTACTTACTGGCACAGGGCTCATCATCCTCTTCGTAGGCTGGAACATTCTCAAGGAGGTACTTGGATGCATCTTGAATTGATTGTAGTTGTGCAACTCCAACAATGAAGCTTTAATCTTCTGATGTAATTATCGCACTTGCGTGGTCTGAGGTTTTGGGTTGCGCTTCCGCGCTAAAAGCTCGGTCATAGCCGACTTCGTTCCGGAACTTAGAGAAAGGTCATTATTCCAATCAACCTCACTTCATTCGTCTCAATTGACTGCCACCACAACCCCTCTCCCCTCTCAACCTTTTAATATCACCGAACAAACCAAACCGCAAATATGTCTGACGACCGTGAGACCAAGCCCTTCAAGTTCGTTACTGGTACGCTCCCTCTATCCACAATTTTCGAACCAAAAATGGTCTGATTGCTAACCACTACATAGCTGGTACTTCTTCCCCCGCTCCGGAGCACACGCGCGTTATCGATTGACACTGAAATGCAGGATTCGATGCTCGTTTCCCTAACCAGAACCAAACCAAGCACTGCTGGCAAAACTATGTCGACTACCACAAGTGTATCTTAGCCAAGGGCGAGGACTTCGCACCTTGCCGTCAAGTACGTTAGAATAAAGGATGGGCAGATGGGAAAGGTATTCTGACAGGTGTAATAGTTCTTCTTGGCCTACAAGTCATTGTGCCCAAGTGCTTGGTGTGAGAGATGGGATGATCAGCGAGGTTAGTCGCACGAAGGTGGCTTGAGGATGAAATTGGCTAATAACTCTTGCAGAGAACGGAACATTCCCGGCTCGTCTCGATCAGTAAGGGTTTTTTTTGAAAGATAGAGGTTCGGTATGGTAGGATAGAGCAGAGGGTGTTTACAACGGATGTGTATCATACGAAGTTATTCACGCAAATGGGCGGATCAACTGCGGGGCTCCTCGGATGTATGTTGGTCTACAGCGAACCCATACCAGTAGTGACATTCATGATTTCTACATCCTGCATACTAGGCACCCTTTTCTGCTCTCAGTCGATCAAACCTTAACATGGCACCAAGCAAGACCTGTGCTCCGTTGCCGCAATCTTCCGGACTACAGTATTCCATTGGATTATGACTTATACCATCTTTGCAAGGCACAAAGATCCTATGCGGAGTTAGAAAACAGCTTCTAGCTTGGCAGATTTTTCTAGACTTACATGGATGTTGGGGCATGTCTCGAAGTATAGACGCTAGTAGCCGTTAGCTATTTGTATTATCAGGCTCTCCTTTTATCCCTACCTATCATGACCAGCCCCGGAGATCATTCTCTGACACGCGTTCGCATGTGCGTTCGTTCCAAGCATATCTTTTGCGCTTTCCTCCACGCATCGGATGCAATCCTCATTAAAATGTGTAGCGGCTGAATCTGTGTCCAATTTCCAATCCACTGTGCATCCTTTCCCTGTCGTACCTTTGCAACCTAGAGTCTCGAAATCCTCTCCAGCAGCGATTCTGTTGAAGTCTTCCTTTAGTGCTTGCTCGATTTCCTGCAATCGGGAGTCTTCTAGGCATCTTATATCAAGAGAGAACTGCACAAATCCTGGAACTGTATTTGTTGAGCCTGGTTTAAGGGTTAAGATACCTTGCAACTAGTTAGTATACTTCATGTAATCTGAACTGCGACTTAACACTACCCGTTGATGCAAGACAACCCATTTCCGTTGCTTTGTTATGGCTATGCAGAATAAGTTTCGCCGCCGTGAGCATGGCATCTGATCGATTCTTGAAATCCGTTGTGCCTGTTAAACATAAGTCAATTTGGTCTCCAAACTCACATTATTGGAAATGGACCAAACATACCAGTATGGCAATCTCTTCCCTTCACTGTAATAATGAACCAACGAAATGCATTCACTCCCTTTACAGCGCCAATCTTTCCCCCGGAGCTTTCCAGAATCGGCCCTTGCTCAATATGCAATTCGAAATGGGCCCCAATTGGATTGTCTTTGTGAGACGCGGGAATCTGACCAAGATACCCAATCCTTTCCAATTCCGATTTCTGAGTTGCCCTCCCGCCACCTACTTCGACGAGATCGTAGGCTGTGGAGAGTGGGATAGCCCCTGCCCACACTCCTGATGATACCATGGATATGGGAAACCGTGCTCCTTCTTCTGTGGGACTGTTAGCGTCAGGTTCGTTGTACAGAACCAGGATGCTATACCGTTTGTCCACTACTACACTTTTAGCAACGAGCGATCAAGCTTTCTAACAAGCAACTTACATTGATGACACCAGTTGGATATTCCGTCTCGATGTCCATATCATTCATCGTCTTCAGTGCTTCAATCCCCGCATGAACTCCTAGTATCCCATCATATCTTCCACCCGTAGGCTATTCAGTGATTCAGCAAGCGTAGACTTCCTTTAAAACTGATAGAGGGTACATTCTTGGAGGAACAACTAAAAGGGTGATTTACCTGTGTATCCAGGTGACTACCAGCATAAGTAGGCGGTGCGTCTTTCTTGCCTGGTCTGATGGCGAAAATGTTACCTATGAAAATAGTCGTAAGCGAGGGAGTATCAGGAGAGTGTGAAGAGAGACAGAATACCCATCGCATCGATCTTGATTTTGCAGCCAAGTGATTCCGTCATTGAGACAAACCAATCTCGGGCACTTTTGTCGGCGTCAGAGAGCGTGAGACGTGACATTCCGGTGTCGGTTGGGTTTCTGGTTTTGGCATTGTGAGTTTATGTGTGATAAACTGAGATACAAGAGATTCGAATGACACATAGAATGATGCTCGGAGATATGTGGATGATGGATGATGTCTCTAGGATATCAAGGCAAGATTGCAGGTAGGTATCACTTGATAGACACTGATCTTAACACCTATGCGCAGTTACATCCTTTAAGTATCATTCCCATAGACACAATCTGGTTTCTAAAGGCCCAATTTAGTACTTGCTTCAACCACCCCGTGCCACAAAACACTCGATAAGTGAACCGCGAACATACTCGCCCCATCGTTCCCCCGTCCCCCATTCACAAGTCTCATGGAGATTTTTCCATAATCTATTCCTGTCGATCTTCACATCTTTCAGCTGTTTGTCTGTCATATCAACTGTTCTTATATTTCTTGGTAACGTGGTTGTGAAAGGGCGCCATGTTGATGTTGGGATACTCAGTATGCGGGCCCGGATCGGGGTATTTGATATTGTTCTTGAAATCGTTCTTTGCATTGTATGTATCTGCAATATACGCAGCAATGGGGCGAGTTAGGTTTGGGTGACGATACAATGTTGTTTGATGTTAGGTATTTGCTTATCATGATCGACGAACCACCAGAATGCGGGGTTGAAACCAAATTAGCACTATCACTCTTCGGTGCACATAGGGACCATGAGTACGAGAATAAAAAGATTAAGGGGCTGGCTGTGGTAGCCACCAAGGACAAATTAATCAATTCACCAAAAACAATACTAGAAAGTATTTGAAATAAACCACTTCCAGATATCGAGAGACCCAAACGCCACGCTTTGAAACCAATTGTTCCCGACCCCAATGATTATTTCGCTTTGCCTTTACCCTTTCCTTTGCCCTTTGCCGGTGCTTTGGCTCGTCCTTTGCCTTTAGTTGGAGCTGGGGCGGGCGGTGGAGTTGGCTCTTTCACAGGTTCTTCCGGCTCCTCTTCCACCACTTCCATGGTATCTGCTTCTTTAGTCTCTTCTTCATCCTCTCCTTCCTCATCATCACTCATAAATTCATCATCCTCGTCGAAGCCGAAGAAGCTTATAGCTTTTGGTTTATTGGATGCGACATCCGAAGGAGGAGTCGTATCTTTCGAGTTGGTACCTTCCATATCCTCATCATCCTCCTCACTAGCCGACCCGCCAGTTCCAGAACCGCTGCTCGGCGATGTTGCCAGCAAGTTATCTTTATAGTTTCCAGCCTTCATAGCCGCAATAACGGCTTCACGCGTCCTCTCTCCTGCTTCCTCTTTGTCCTCAACCCATTTGCCATCGACTTTGCCTTTCGTCCCATTCTTGATCTCTTGTTCTCTACGTTCGGCCAATTCAACAACCTGCTCCCAGCGCTTCCTCCTCTCCTCTTTCTCTTTCTTTGCCATTTCGGGCTTGATGGCAAGATACTCTGCCAATGCCTTTGCTTCGTTCACTGTCCTCAATCTGCGCCCGTCTAAGTTTCGACTCGATCCATTTTGTTCGCCTTGACCTCTCTTGCGCTTAGAAGACATGCGACCTCCTGCTGCACGTAGTTGAGATCCGAAACCTCCTTTGCCACCGCATAATCGTGCTGATAGCCGTAGAGAGAGGAACGCATCTTCCGGGCTTGAGAGAAGATCCGAAATGGGTGAGGACGATTGAGCAGGTAGTTGCTTATTCGAAATTGTAGTGAGTACAAGGCGATCGTCTTGCGACTGAATGCGTTCATAAAGTCTTTCCTGTAGTTGCGAGATTGTGGTTGTCGCAGGCAGTGGAAGAGACAAGGTCGATGGTAAGTTTAATCCAGGAAAGGATGTCAACAAGACATTGACTGTTCGCGACTCCATATTGACGAATATGTAACGACAATATTAAGTCCTTTTGAAGTTTTATCCCGCGTTAGAAATTTGTCCAGGTTTTATGTTGTATGAGCAGAAAGACTCCCAGGCTGTGATACGTTTAGGATGGCCAAAGAAGTGGCTGGTGATCAAATTTATGTAATCAATCTCAAGCCACTTCATTCACTAGCCACATTGAAAGTCTAGCCATTCAAGCCACATCTTCGCTTCTCTAGCGCCGCACACACAAACCAAAATTATCAAATGTTCTCGACACCTTGGAAATATTTCCCGTAACTCCTCTCGACAACGACAAATCTAAGCACTTCGACCAAACCGCCAAGATGTAAGCCAGTGAACTGAAATGTGCACAATGTGAGAAGGGACTAATTGATTGTTCTATTAGGCTTATTCCAAAGGCCGACCGCAAGAAGATCCATGAGTACTTGTTCCGTGAGGGCGTACTTGTCGCAAAGAAGGACTTCAACCTCCCAAAGCACGAGGAGATCGACACCAAGAACCTTTACGTTGTCAAGGCCTGCCAATCTTTGACCTCCCGCGGCTACCTCAAGACTCAATTCTCATGGCAATGGTACTACTACACCCTCACCCCTGAGGGTCTCGACTACCTCCGCGAATGGCTCCACCTTCCAGCTGAGATTGTTCCTGCTACCCACATCAAGCAGCAAAGATCTCACGCTCCTCCTCGTGGCATGATGGGTGGTGATGGTGGTGAACGCAAGCCCTACTCTGGCCGTGGCCGTGGTGACCGTGGAGACCGTGGCGACCGTGGCGACCGTGGTGACCGTGGTGAACGTGGTGATTACCGCAGACGTGAGGGTGGTGAGGGTAAGGAGGGTGGTGCACGAGGAGAGTTCGCTCCTTCATTGTGAGTTTACAATATATTGCCCATATACGAACCGGATACTAACATTTCATAGCCATGGTGGAATCGGTCGTGGACGTGGTGCCGCTCCTCCTTCCTAAATTTAGTCTTGGTTTCTTTCCGTTTGCTCGATGCATCCGACAGCAATACCTCAATAAATTTCTACGTGGTCTGGGGCTAAACAGTAGCGCGTTTGGTCGAGTGATAGCAATCGCCGGGGGAGCATAGGTCGAAGGTGGAAGTTGACACTTCAAAACTGTCAGGTAGCATAACGAGCTTCTTCCAATATCCTTCAATCATCAGGCTGTGATACATGACTTCTCTTGAATTTGTGGGTGACATCTTTCTGCTATCCTGTGACTTGTTTCTGAGTATATGTGCATACGCCAAGTAGGGTATATAGGATACATTGATGTGGACAGAGGCGATTGTCGAGTGAAGATACAGTCATCCATGCATACCAGCTTGTATCTCACGAAGTGTTCAAAACAGGAATACTTCTTTCCAAGCCCACAAAATGTAGAAAAGTAGCCAGGAACGACTAACAAGAAACTGCGTAGACTGCCTGCTATGCCCCACTGCTTGAAAAGGACCTTTTGTGATTCCCATAAAACACAGAAAGCTCATGTTTACAGCTCTAGCCGACGCGACAACTAATGCTCATGTACAGCGCTTCACGATTGAGGCTAAAATTTCGATTTGGATACTCTTCGGACCAGCGTGGACCAGCGTGGAATAGCCCACATGTCTTTTGCAAGAACAGAAACCCCACCTGCCCCACTATAGTGATGCAATTTCCCCGCCCTCAATGTCTACACCAGGATTCAGCTTGAGTTGATAGATTCTGTTATTCTTACTCAACAGCAATACAGAACAGTAACGTTTACGAAGATAGAACGAGTAGGTTCTGACCGTGTAGGATGTCCGAACATCCCACGCGGACTGAAGAAAAAGAAAAAGCCATCGGGGACCGGAATCGGCTGAGAAGGGGGTGAAAGCGTGAGATGGAAAGTCTATCTCGGTGGCTTCTGCTTAGCTTTGGGTTGAAATAAATGGACTGTTGGGCCGGAGCTCCAAGACATGCTCGCCTTCTCATGTCCTCTCATCGTATGCTTCATTTCGTATTTATAACTTGTTGTGATGTTCCCAAAATCGATACTAGAGCTTTTCTTGTTACCCGTCAAGTATTCAGAGATATAGTATCTGTTTTCGGCAGATTTTCCCCCTCCAAGAAAGCAATACACCTCAATGAAAACTCATCATCCCTCAGGGTCCAGTCAAAAGCTGCTAATTTTGAGTAACGTGAATATCGAAAGTGATTGGCTATTACACCAACCTGGGTAGTCTCGATTCGGAATAACTTCCAACTTCCCCAGTTGATGAAGAAAGAGGGTCCGGGCATTCAACAAGCCAGCCATGCTTGCTTATTTGTTCCTATTTCTCTTCACCTACCCCGCCAACTTGACTTTTCCTCTTCATACATAAAACATCCCACGAAAATTCTACTTCTCTTCCTGTAGTTGCTTTCAAAGACTAAAAAATACTTCAAATCGTCCCAAACCATAACATATCACTCAATATGTCTCTCCCAACTACCATGAAAGCTTTGAGGTACGTTTTATGGCGGCACTTCCTCCCACTTTCCCTGCGGGATGTAGCAGAGAAGGGTTGAGCAACACTTTTGGCTTCGAACATGCAAACAGGAACAGAGAAGGAAAGAAGCTAACATACGCATCTTCAACAGATACTCAAAGCCAGAAGAATACGGAATCGTTGAGGTTCCTCTTCCTAAACTCCGTGACAACGACATCTTGGTGAAGGTCAAGGCCTGCGGTGTCTGCGGAACCGACTTGCACATTCACGAAGGAGAATTCATTGCAAAGGTATGTGGAAAGGAGAGCTCTTTTATATATCCGAAGAATCGGGATTTAGTTTCCCACGCAGACCAATTGGAGTGGCCGGAGCGTCTGCTTGTGGTGTACCTGGATGGGTACTTGACGTTATCGCTTTTGGTTCAGGCTAAACTTAATGGGATGGATATTCTTGCGTGATTCTTGCTAATGTTTGTTTTTGCTGCAGTTCCCTCTTATTCCTGGTATGTTTTGTGTACCTTTTATTCTCTCGAAATTCCCAGTCCCCGCGGTCCGCAAGCTTTGTTGCGTCTGCGTTGCACAACAGTATACTACACATACACATATACATATTCAGAATGAGGCATCGGGCTATGCTGTGTCAAGATGATATGCAAACTGCAGATCGTCTAGACCTCACCAATTACTTTGGTTCCGCTCTAGTTGACCATAACTTCGGTTGACATTTGTACTTCCGACTACATACTAATATTTTACAGGACATGAGACCGTTGGTGTAGTTGCAGCCACTGGACCTAAGGTGAAGGGCTTCAACATTGGTGACAGAGTTGTTGCCGAGTAAGTGTTCTTCTGCTCCTCTGAATGTCATATGCTAATCCATTGCAGTAACTCAGAACTTTGCGAAGAGGTTCGTATTACCCAGTCTTTTTCAGTGTAGAAGATATCATACATCAAAGCTTTGATATGCATTTTCACTGCAGGAGAGAAATCTAACGTCATCACTAGTGCTTCTACTGCCGTCGTGGTCAACTCTTGTTGTGTGAGAAGTTCGAGGCACATGGTGTTACCATGGGTAAGTTCACTTCTCGATCATAACATGTACGCAGGATTTCTAACACAGAACAGATGGTGGATTCGCCGAGTACTGCGCATACGTAAGTTATTCTGATCATGAAGAAGTATTTGTACTAACATAATTCAGCCAGCAGGAAAGGTCTTCAAGATCCAAAACCTGTCAGACATTGATGTAAGTACCAGATCCACCCCCTTCATTCTCCGTGTTTAATTAATCATGTCAGGCAACCCTCCTCGAACCCGCTTCATGTGCTGCCCACGGTCTTGAGAAGATTGCACCAAAATTGGGCTCATCTGTTCTCATGTTCGGCGCTGGACCTACCGGTCTCGTCCTCGCACAAAGTATGTGTTTCCTTAGTCTTCCGACTTAAGACCAGCTTTCCTCGTCTGGAGTAATGCTGACATCTATTAGTGCTCCGTCAAAATGGAGGGTGCAAGGTCGTCCTTGCTGCACCTCAAGGTCTGAAGATGGAGCTCGCAAAGAAGCTCGATGCTGCTGATGTAAGTTTTGATGCTGAGATTATTTGATCTTCTTCTGACAATTTGAACTAGGAATACGTTGAGCTTTCCCGTGATAACCCAGAGGTTCAATTCAACAAGATCAAGGAAGATAACAAGTACGGATTTGACATTGTTGTTGAAGCCAGTACGTTGGTCCCTTTCATACTTGATTCCATTTCTCCTTTCCCTCCACGAATGTGATAAGCTGACCCAAACTAGCCGGTAGCCCCAAGATTCTAGAGGACGCTATCAACTATGTTCGTCGTGGAGGTAAGCTCGTGGTCTACGGTGTCTACGCCAGTTCCGCCAGAGTCTCCTGGCCACCAAGCAAAATCTTCGGTGACGAGATCACCATTCTCGGTTCTTTCTCTGAGACCTACATGTTCCGTAAGTCACCTCAAGTCCTTGAAAGAAACCTTCCATACTAATGACATGTAGCCGCTGCTATCGACTACCTTGATTCAGGAAAAGTAAAGGTCGAGGGTATTGTCAACAAGACCTTCAAGCTCGAACAATGGGGTGAGGCTTTGGAGTCGATCAAGAACAAGAGCGCCATCAAGGCTGCTATCGTCTTTGATTAAATGTGGTTGAAATGATATCCTAAAGAGAAGGAATTGTAGTTACTGGCTCAGATATTACTAGAAAGTTCATAGTAGAGCTAGATTGGAATGACCTAAAGGGTTATATTCCCATGAATAAATGAATGAATGAAATGTATACAATATTGCTTGTCTTTCATATGGTATCGAGTGAGGATAAAGTTCGCTAATCGATTTACATAAACAAAATCCAACGATTTTCATTTCGTCCCTTCGTGCATTATCATCCAGTCATCCACGTAATTCTTCCTCCATCTACTCAGTCACTCAATTACTCCTTCACCCATCTACCTCGCATTATAACTATGAATCCA
>LLKJ01000327.1:0-33884 GCA_002242865.1 Clarireedia sp. CPB17
CAGATTGAAACGGACCAGTATACAATTTCTGTGCGAAATTCCACAACGTCACGTGCTACCATTACACCACACCACCGTTCCTTGAAGGAAGGGATGAAAGCATTTCGACCGTATTACGTTATATGAACATGCCGTTAAGATGGGGTCAGATTTATTGACGTTTGTGTACCATTTGGAGTTGTTCAAAAGCTGCTCTAGCGAATGAAGCTGTATAACTTATTGTTTCGAGTTTGATTATTTCTTTTTACACTCAGAGAGAGCAAGGTTACGAAATGGATCGGTATAGTTCACAACTATTACGGAATCAATTATATGCGCAAAGCATCAGTATGCTGTAGAGTCCAAGAGAATTCTGGCCTCCCAGCTGGGCAGCCGATTCATCCCGATCTCTCTATTTTGGTGACATATCCATACGCAATGCAGTGAGTTGCCGTCCTTTACAGCTAGACTAGTCAGGATTTTGTGATTCGGTTTCGGCAGCAAGTACTCATCGACCCTAGTAATCACTTCCCCAAAATAGTACCGGCTGCAGCATCTATTATGCTCTAGGCACTAATATCCACCATACACCCTGCGCGGCCATGTCTGACAGCGACCAAACACCAGGCCAAGTTCAGCGCCAACGGTTAAGTCCTTTTCAATACACCTTCACAATACACGCTACCCTGTCATAAGAGATATGCGAGGTCCATGTCATGTTGGCTCGGTGCGCAAAGAAATCGTCGGGAGCTCTAGGAGGTAGTGAGGGAGGAGAGAAATATCGCCAATCTTGTCGATGCCTCGAAAGTGAGATTCGGCATCGAATCAACCCACAGATCACGCCCAATTCATCCAGCTCTTGCTCCCGATGCATCAGGAAAACCGAAGAACATTCCCAACGACGTTCGTCTTATTTTTCGCTCGTGAGAGCGGGAGAGAGGGAGCGGTGGTGTCCAGGCGACATCTATAAACTCGATACACTCAAGACGGCGGTGCCGAACCTCTTAGGACTGGCGCGTTATGGGCATCTCTACGATCAGAAATCTCCACTACACCACTATCTTTCACAAGAGACGAGAGCTTGACACATGATAATGTGGATATCATTATCAAGGTGACATTAACTCAGTCAGCAGCTTGCGCAGGCTCTGCGGCAAATACTTGAGAAGTATGATTGTTTCCCTTCCAGAAGACCCTAGAACACTGAAATATACGGCGCAATTCATAATCATTGAATACGGAAATCCGTACATCCGCCGGGACAGTCGCGCTCCTTCCGCAATACAGACTGGTATTACTCGACTGATCCAACACCTCAGAGAGTAAATACGCGATGCATGCCCGGATTCCAGCAATGAACTTGCGGTTCTTAACCAAACTGTCGTCTCTGCAACGTGGTGCGAGGAAGCTTTTAATCCTGCCTCCACCCCTTGATCATCAAACCAGGTATCAGGTTCAAATGAGGCTCCATCATAAACGAATACATGTGCCTATCCCTACTCTTATCCTCGTTTCGTTTAGGAAACAAAGAGACGGCAGCTGCAGCAACAGTGTCACAGGATGACACAGGTGCAATGAAGTGCTCCAAGTAGCTTATCATAATCTCATTTAGACAGGCATGACACTTCTCCTTCCAAGGGTTGACGAATCGGTTATGCCTACTCTCTGCACGATCCACACACCACAGACTCCTCCCTATTCTGTGCGGCATGAGTTGTATGCCATTCAGAATAGCATCAAAGTCGGTGGTCTGAACAAGATATTCATGGCTGTAATAAGGTCCCAGGTATTCGGATTCCGCAGGTTGGAACATCCGCTCCCCAAACATATGCCTCATGACGTCCAACCGACTCCAACGTATCAAAGCCCTTAAAGTTGTAGCCCTCGCGCAAGTGGCGTCAAAACCTTTCTTCATCGGTTTCCAATATGCGTAGGGTGCTGTCCACTCGGACAAAGGTTGTGTTAGTGAAGTAGGTGTGCGTAGTAAAAATTAAGAAAGATCTTGCTGCCACACGCCTCTCGTCGAATCCAAATCGACCAAACATGTATGCACCACCTGGAATCAACATTCAGATTCCACCAGGCCGGGTGTCTACTTCATATCGTTACTTCTTTTGCCATTGTAAAACTTCTCTTTTAGCACTTCCGAAGTCTAAGAGTCCTGCTCCTTCACCAAATACTTGTGTACTGAAATTCTTGATATTAACCTCATCATCGATACCAAGTTTTTCCTTCCCACGTTTATCGTGATAACCCTAGTCATATCGATTAATGACAAGCACAGCTTCGGCAATCGTGTTCTCTTCGTTAAATTGGCTTCCGCTGTCAGGTTCATAAGGAGTGCCCGAGACGCGGAGGATCTTGTCGATTTCCACTTCTTGATCAACTTCGGAATGGCACACGAACCATGCGCAGACATAACCCGTGCCTTTAGCGGTAAGCTGGAAGGCGTTCCATGCGCCGTTCTTTGCACCGACATTGAATTGCAAGATTTGAGCTTTAACAGTTCCGCCGGCATGATGGGCCACAGGGGTGGCAAATTTCTGGATTGAGCTTGTGGCACCATGCCAGATGTTATGAAGGTCGCCATAGAAGAGACGTTCAGATGTGACAGCGAATTGAGCGTAGACTTGCGGTTTAGTCGACATTGTCAAGGAAAGTCTCGGAATAGTTGATGGCAACCGAGGAACGATCATGTAGATTGCTTGTACCAAGGTTTGACATGTCCGAGGACAGAACATATTGAGTGACTACTATGTGTCGTCTGAATAGATATCTATATTAATATTCGAGCGGGTCGATTCCTCCGAGCTAACTGAGCTTGCGGTGCAGGCTACACACACATGACCTGCCATTCACGTGACATATATCACCTAGTTGTACAAGCCTCTAGGCTTCCAGTCCTCCTTCAACACCGTACCTGCACTAGTGTTGGAGGTGTGTTGGTATTCTACGTGCTATTCTGCTGCAAAGGGGTAGCATTTTGGCGAAAGAAGGGATGAAGTCGATTCGCCCGGTCATGCTCAGAGGAGCACTAGTATGTATTACATAATACACTTTCTTTCAGCATTTTTATTGTCTCGTGAAACCTTCGTACGAACTATCCAGACCATTTTTCCAGTTCTGTTAACTGCTTTATTGAACGATATCACGTATGGTTTAGTACAAAGCTCTTGGTGTTCATACTCTAAGTATCCAGCGTTCTATGGTCGCGACTGGAGTAAAACTTTGGGGACACGACGACACTGCTTTATACGGCGCAAGAGAGAGACATTGGTTTTATAGTTTTAAGGAGTGATATTGGTGGTTTATTAGTTGAGTAGACGCTCAACACAGTAAAGTCTGGAGGGCAAGTTACTACTAATATTGTATTGTTCACAATTTAGTATCTAAGACCAGAAGAATATTTTGTCTCGATGCGGTGATTGTAAGGAACGAAGTCTCGAGATACGTACATGTCTCGGATATACAGCTTCAGAGAGTCAACATGACTCGGATATAGCTTTAAAGCTAAGAATAACTCCGATTTCTACCTTACTGCTTACCTCCATTCCCTTCTTCCTCTCTACCCCTCTACCCCACCTCTCATCCATGCTGATTGCCCTACCAAGCGCCCCCATCGTCGAACACGCGTCTTGTAAACAACCAAATACTTACCCATCTAGCATAAGGGCTTCTTCCCCTTACAAGATAACCTTAACTCAACACCTTCTCTTCATTCAAGAACAACAACATCCAAAATGACGGAACTCCTTGGCAAGAAAATTGGCCCTATCGGTTTTGGTCTCATGGGTTTGACTTGGAGAGCTGGTCCATTACCCCCCCAGGAGCAGGCTTTCGAGACTATGCGCGCTGCTCTCAAGAATGGAAGTATGTCACTAACCCCTCTTCTTTCTCTCTCTGTCGCCGCTGAGTTGACTAATTCTTCCTCTAACAGCCAACTTTTGGAATGGCGGCGATTTCTACGGAGCACCAGATTACAACAGTCTGGTTCTTCTGGAGAAATACTTTGAAAAGTACCCTGAGGACGCTGACAACGTCGTTATCAGTATCAAGGGTGGCCTAAATCCACAGACCCACCAAATAGATGCGTCGCCCGAAAATACACGCTACACCCTAGATAATTGTCTTGCACAGCTTAAAGGCCGTAAAAAGCTCGATATTTTTGAATTTGGTCGTAACGATGCCAAAGCTTCTATGGAAGTCACCTTTGGTATTCTTCAAAAGGAATATATCGATACCGGCAAGCTTGGCGGGATTTCTCTTTCAGAGGTCAGAGCAGAGACAATTCACGAAGCTGTCAAACATGCCAAGATCGTCGCTGTAGAGGTCGAACTATCACTGTAAGCGACCCTGAGAGGATTTTATGGTACCACTGGATTTTTCCTTGCTTACCACGTAATGACAGATTTGCCACCCATGTATTGGAAAACGGCGTTGCAGCAGCATGTGCCCAATACGGGATTCCACTTGTCGCCTACTCACCAATTGGTCGAGGCATGTTAACTGGCCACTTCAAGAAGTACGAAGACATCCCAAAGGATTCGCTACTACTGCAGATGGACTTTCCTCGCTTCCGGAAGGAGAATTTCGATATCAATGTGCAGCTAGTTGATAAGGTCGAGGAGATTGCTAAGAAGAAGGGCTCTACCACAGCCCAGCTCGCCATTAATTGGACAAGGGCACTATCGAGACGTCCTGGCATGCCCACTATTATCCCAATCCCTGGTGCTACAACTAAGAACCGCGTCGAAGAGAATAGCAAACAGCTTGATTTGACGGATGAAGAAATGGCAGAGATCGATAGCATCTTGGCCAAGTTCACTCCCGCAGGCGACCGCTACCCTGAGGTCATGCCGACAGACACATAACCATGTACGTAGAAGCTGAGGACATGGATCGGGACATCAATTTGGAGTTGGTTGATCAAAGTGATGGAAAATATGGCACCGGGAATTTCTGCTTGTAAACCATTCAGATAGAGCGTATGTATTGCCAGGCCAGAAAGATATCCACTTTGTCGAGACTACTCTTGGAATAAGGAATAAGTGAACCAAAAGATTCTACGAAGATACCCCGATTCTTTCAGTGTCTCGTTACGTTTTCAGCATCCTTTTGAACAATAAATTAACTTGATCCAGGATGGAGGTAATGACCTAACTCTAGGAATAAAGTTCGAATGCGACCTAACCTTTCCTTTCGAAATCGCTCGACGCTCTCTGTATACAATAATACTCTTCCTGGGCGTTCAGTGTGCAACGCCTTGTAAAGCGGTAGCGAAGCGATCAATGACTGTTTGGTCATAGTGTTTATCGAGATATATAGTTCTTCTCCATGTTCGTAAGGAGCTTTGTGCGAGGTACAAGTAGCTGCTCTGGCTTCGGAGGTTAGAACACCCCAATCGAAAGTGTGCGATTATGCTTCTCGAACATCTGTCCCAAGGACATCGGCATCGATCGCTTTCGAATTCCTGCGGATACCCTCATTTTAGAGTATGTTGATAGCTCTCTCAACTTCTCAAGCAAAGTTACACTGCGGGGTAATCTGGCCTACCTGAAATATCTATGCGGGTCTTGGCTGTAGCAAGAAAGCGTCCAACTCACTTCTTAGATGTGACATTCTGTGGTAGTAGGAAGGACGCTCCATTGTCAAATAGTCGTGAGAAGAAAAGATGTCGAGATCCACAAGCAATTCATGGCTTCTGATTTACGTTGGTAGTTTCAACTGTATCTGTATCGACGATGAGGAAGAAAGATTAAGAACAAGGTGATGTTTGAATCTCGACGTAAGGTATTTTCGCCCGAAGGAGACGACGAAGTCGTACAGGAACATGGGAAAGAATCTCCATATGATAGTGTCTCATTGACCTTGAGTCTCGATATGGTTTTGGCTAAATGCATGCCATCACAATTTTAAGTGACATGCATATTATCGTGTAACAGCCAGGATTCACCCCCGCGTTTCTCTGCAGAGTTCGTTTGCATTCTTTGCCATGCGGAGTTGTGAATGTGAATGGGATGGCTGCAGCCACTACCCCGCAATTTTCCTCAATTTACTCGCAAGGGGCTGGTGGGGAGTAAGGCTGACCAAAATTTCAATGTCTTCTTTTTAATAATAAACCTTTGAGCAAACTCGATTCGGTGTTAGACCTGGTCGGCGTTTGTCCTGATGGCTTTGATTGTCAGGTATGGTACAATCTGCCTAATATCCCCTGGTTCAAGCTAAGATACCGGCAGTCACTTACGAGCCCTTGAGTCGCCCTTGAATTGGGCAACCTTTCTCCTTTCGGCTTGTGGAATATTCCGCTTCTAATCACCATATATATATCGTAAATAGTACGTTCGTCTCGTCGTACTACCTATTGCCAAGACCACATGGCTGCCCTCCTCACCTCTATGCGTCTTAAAATTTGTTTGCATTGGCGTCATCTTCATTTTGGGTTGGTCAGCCTTTACTTTTGTTAGGCGGAACATCTACCTCTTCCAGAAGTTAGACTGACCGCTGGGCAATAATAGAAAGTTCACCCTCTCGACTGACTATTTCAATTTGTACCCTTTAGATCTTTACCCGACATTTCTATCCTCTGAGACCTCGGCCATTAGACGGATTGAGCCGCAACAGGGTTTATGTCGCTACACCCTTCACACCTACGACTCAATTACGATACTGGGTCTATGTACGATTATGGCTTTGTAGCTGATTCATTATTAACAGGGCATAATGCCCTTACTTATATTACTATGCTTCTAAAGCTCCCTTAATCATCTGATGTTAGGTCGGTGGTGTTGCGGCCATTTACAGGTTGTTATGGCGACAGTTTAGGTAATAAGTGTGGGGAACGTACTTGGCGTTGAGAAGAGACTGTCACTGCTTGAAGAACCTACCGAATCCAGCAGAGAAGAGGTGTTGCAACAAACCCTGAAGATTGATGCCTCTTCAAGCAGTGGAATTTGCTTTCGAGAATGCGTCACGGTTTTAGAAGGAAAATAGCACTATGTAGTAGAATTGGAGTGGAATTTAAGATTGCCTGGCCGACTTGAAAGTAGGGCCAGATGTTCTCTTCTCCATACGAGAGCGTATTGTTCTCGAGTAATACATATTTCTGACTCTATGAACTGATACAAGAGCATCATAAGCCCACGACTGTTGTTTGAAGTATACTGGTCGATACTGTGAAGTAAACTTAGCACTGTTGTTCTGACGAAAACGCCAAGCTATACTTGGCTGGATGCGATCATGGGGGTGAAACGAAACTGCCGGTAACTGCCGTCATACGAGGTGGATTTAAAGTTTTATTCAGGCAGAGTGAAAATGCCCTATAATAAGAAGTCTGTGGGATAAATAAGGCTGTGGAGCACTAATTTAAAGCCCAGTAGGTGGTGGAGAATTCGATGTCATGATACCCTATGGGGGAAATGGATGAATTTATAGGGCGTTCGCACACTCGGGCTGAAACGAAACACTTTTGTAAAGCCAAGAGCCGCTCTAAGCGAGCTATTCAGAGTTCACCCAATATCCCAGCAAACGAGATGATCAGGAGTCTGCAGAGCGGGGAAGGAATATGTACAACCTCAGCTGATATAATATAATTGCCTGCAAAATTTGCTTGGCTGTAACTGGCCAAGCAAATAAAAACCAGGCGGATAATTGTTTCAATACATGGAAAAGTGCCTATTCGTCGCATGGCTCTAAAGTTTGACCCCTTTGAAATAGGCGCTTATTGGCCCGCCTGCATGATGTCTATTTTGCTTCTTCACCTGACGTCGCTCACTCGCGCTACTTTTGATATCTCGTGTAGGATAGCAAGTACGATGACACCTACCTAGTAGCGCGCCTATTACCATAATGTACTTGTCTATCTAGCTAGACACGTTAGCTTGTTCTTCTATTCTACTCCTCTCGAAGATGCTGGATTCCCGAATCACTGCCTTCGTTCCCACTTTCTACAACCCCAGTATACCCTGTTCTTTATTAGGGGCTAGCTGCAGATATGATGAACAACTTAATAACTAGGTAGGTCCTGCAATATCCCCGCACGTTTTATCCTTCATTCTGGCAACACTCGGAGGCAAAGTTCGGCAATTGATATCTTCAGGATCCTTCAAGGGATTTGGAAGAGCTCGTATAAATTGGATATTAGCCATGAGCCGTTTTGATTTACGTATCTAATTGTTATTGGCCCTTGGAGTGGAGTTTGTGTGAGATTGATTGATTGTCTCTTGGTCCAGTGTAAAGCCTTGAGTACGAAGTCAAATATAAATATGGCAGTTCGTTCAAGAAATCTCCCGTCACTTCACACGGTTCCCTCGCATCTGAGTAACGCATCATGCTCTCCAAATCAAACATCGTAGGAGCGGTCCTCCTCCAACTTGCAGTGACCGTGGTCGGTCAACAAGCTCTCTACGCCCAGTGTATGTAAGCTTTCCATTTGAAGAAGAGATTATACTGACTTACGGGGTTAAGGTGGCGGAATTGGGTGGAGCGGCTCAACTCAATGTGGTTCAGGCGCATGCTGCAGCTCCATAAACCCCTACTACTCTCAGTGTCTCTCGGGCAACTGCTCGCCCCAGGCTACCCCAACGTCTAGCACCCTAACGACCTCGTCTACTCCTGCTGGCTCGACATCAACCAGTCCAGCTAGTCCATCATCAACCAGCATTTCAGCGGGATGCGGAAAGTCACCGAGCGTGAACAGCGGCGTTATCACAACTACCGTTGCTGGCCAGCAACGTCAATATACTCTGACTCTGCCTCAAAACTACAATTCCAATAAACCTTATAGTTTGGTCTTCGGACTCCACTGGCGGGATGGCACAATGAACGATGTCGTGAGTGGAAATTATTACGGTCTTAAGCCATTATCCAACAACAACGTCATATTCGTCGCGCCTCAAGGCCTCGGCAATGGCTGGGCCAACACAAACGGCAACGACGTCACCTTCATTGACAACATACTGTCGAACCTGAATCCGAAGCTATGTATCGACCAGACCAAGATCTTTTCCACAGGATGGAGTTACGGCGGAGCCATGTCCCATGCACTATCATGCGCGCGTCCTGATGTTTTCCGCGCTGTAGCTGTCATGTCTGGGGCGCTTCTTAGCGGATGTAGCCCGGGAACGAAGCCCATAGCATACTATGGTCAGCATGGCGTTTCGGATAATGTGCTTCCGTTTTCGTTGGGTGGACAGATCCGAGATGTTCACGTCAAGAACAATGGCTGCACCTCACAGAACCCCCCAGCACCCGCGGCTGGTAGTGGCAAGCACATCAAGACCGTGTATAGTGGCTGTTCGAGCGGTCATCCAGTGGTGTGGGTAGCGTTTGATGGTCCCCACGAGCCTCTGGCAACTGATGCAGGAGCGGGCTCTTCTTGGACCCCTGGTGAAATATGGAACTTCTTCTCTCAGTTTATGTGAGGAAAAAGTTCCGAAAAACATATTAAAATATTCATTTCTCATATATATCACTTTTGGGAGAACTTGTTGGAGATTTGTAGTAGTTTTAGCCGCGCAGCTGTATTCGGAGAAATGAAGCACATGTGGATGTTCTTCCTTCATCTAGTTTAGGTCAACCACAATTGAAGTGTTACAAGTCTCATTCATGCCTTAGGTCTTAGCCTGCTGAATCAAACACTCTAAGCCTGTCAAACAGCATTAGCATGTTTATCCGTGATCCAGATACTTTGCGATAGAGTGAACCCAAAAGTGACGCCACCTCTGTGGGAGTGACAATTGTGGCCAATCAAGTGGATTCCGTTTCACACATAGTAAGATACAAAAATATTAAATATGAAAGATTTATCAATTTAGGTCAGTATATAACCGTACGCGGTATGTCGATATATGGCATCTTATGAACTCGTATGCTGAACCACAGCCTGATTTTATTGGAAACATGCATCGCCACCAAACCACCGGGAATTCATGGCTTCTGAGTTGCAAGATTAGCTGGATTGATTTATATCGTGAAGCGTGTAACGTGTTAACGTAGAATGCACGGCAGTACCATAACTACTCCCATAGACCTATCGTGACACAGTCCCTGGAAAGTACCAAATCGCACCAAGCGAGTACACAATTAGGTAGTATCGTAGTGTAGGATTGAAATCTTCAATGTATATATTCATAAGCCTGAGATGCAAGTCGTGCCAAACATTTGGCCAGCCTCATCAACACATTACAGTATCCAAATACACCAAGAGTTAGTTCCTTAATACATGGTGTATGAATGTTACTCTATTGTGTCTACAAGCTCCCCCTATCAGGAACTGATTAACGAGTACCCCATTTAGAAGATAATTTACCAGTAATGAGTTGAATTGGGCTTGCTATCTCATAGATGATACGTTAGAGCAGGACTTCTTCTGTACCTTTAGGTCAGTATTGAGCAACATGGATGAAAACAGAAGTCTGAAGCGGATCGACCAAGTAGAACCTCCATGTTGAGCGGTTTTGTGCCATAAAAACTCTCCTGGATGAGATAGGGAGTATAAAATTTGCTCCTCATCGGCAGATCAGTCATCGTTGGAGGGAGCGTGGAAGCATCCCTTTGCCATAATGAAATTTCAAACCAACGACGGGAGAAACGCGTATGGACTTGCTCACGATTCGGTGGATCTGAATTGCGGGACAGGACTAACTCAAGAGTCAAGACAATCTGACAAACAAATTCCTTACATATCATCCATTACTCAGTCTTCATCCGTCTTCAATATGACACTCCCTCTCACCCACAAAGGAAGCCAACTGTTAGGTGTGTTGTGGATGGAAGTATGTTAAGTGACGCCAATAACCTCACGAATCATCGATTAGACGATGTATAAGAACGAATGATTACATTTTCCCGTCACTAGACCGGGCAGAATGAGAGGCAGTGATGACACAAGAGTCGAAGATTCTTGCACAAACAACATCACATCTCATATACAGGTATGTGAGTTGGTCAGTGTCGCGATATGAGGTAATAGGGCCGAATATGCATATGATCGCCGACCTGAACATCGGACGATGAAAGGCATAGCCATAGTTAAATAGAGGCCTTATGCCCCTAATAATCAAGGCAGGCTTCATCTACTTCATCGTACTTAGGTTCATGCGACGTGCATGATCCCTAAGTGAGAAGTAGAAAGCCACAGCCAGGTTTTGGTTATCGGCTCGTTAGCCTTGTTGGTGTCCCGTTGGTACCAACGCGGAGGTCTGTTTTTAAGACAGGAAGAAGCTCCGAAGATATGCGTCTTTGCCGCAATTCCCTGCATTATGTTCAATGAGTGAATAGCGTGCGACGTGTCTTTCACTCGCCGCGTAATAGCAATGAGATAAAGCAAGAAGGGACCCCCACGAGTTTGTGCAACACTCCGACCCTCTTAATCTTCATACCATAATATCATCACGACCTCACCAAAATGTCCCCATTTACCGTCTCCGAAGCCACCACCCGCGCCGAAATAGACGGCGTCGCTCTCCTTGTTCAAAAAGCCAACCGAACGCCCTACCGTCCATTCGTCGCAATCCAGACACCATACGCCACTGACAACCCAACCGCCATGAAACTCTCAAAAGAATGGTTCTGGCAAAACCATGTCTACAATCCCGCGAGCCATTAGATTACTGTGCATCACAGCGAAAGTGGCGAGCTAGTCGGTGCTGCTAATTGGCATATTAATGAGAAAAATGCTTTTCCGACACCTCCGCCTAAGATTGAAGCGACTTGGTGGCCCGAGGGCGAGAAGAGGGAGTTTGTAAATTTTGTCTTGAGACAGGCGTTTCTTCCACGGATGAGTTGGATGAGGAGACGCTGCGCCAGTATGTGACATCCTTCTTTTCCTTTCAATCAATTCTGTATAGCAGATAGAACGAATCACTGACCACTCCATCCTGTCAACCAGTCCTCAACATCCTAGCCACTCATCCCATCTACCGCCGCCAAGGAGTCGCAACCCTCCTAATGCGGCTCGGAGAGGACAAAGCAAAGGAACTCAATCTAGAATGTTGGAGTGAAGCGGAAGGAGGAGCAGGGCGGGAAGGAGCACGATTCTTGCTCCAGAAACATGGGTGGAGACCTTTGCTTAAATACTGTATCTACGGAACGAAGGAAAACATGAGTGAAGAGTGGCAGGAGTTATGCCACAAGTGTTTGCCGCAGGAACAATACGCGATGTGGAAACCTAGTGGTGGGGTTTGGTCGGACGATACACTTATGCCATGGGATTTGGGGGTGGAGAATTGAGTATGATAAAGGTCCATTGACTCTCATAACTTTAAGAGGGTGAACTTCGATAGACTTTGATCCTTTTTCGGGACAATCTACACAAAATTCTCTGTGATAAAATTGAAGAGTAAAATGTAAGTAAAGTGGCTCATCTGAACAAGGTGGTCGCACGTTACACGCGAAAACGTCGAGCAGAATCATTTAGCAACCCAGAATGGCTGAAACGAAACGCGTTGACGGGAGGACTCGATTCTTCTCGAGACCATGCCGACCGAGCTAAACTTATTCTGCAGACCCCCAAAGCAAGAAAGGGCCGCCCGAGTTCAATCGACTTCCGATTGCGGCTTCCGATATGGCATGAAGAAATCAAAACAAGCAACCCGAATTACTGTGGCGCATATTCTCTTCCTGGCTCCCAGGGTTGGCACAGATACTCAAGAACGTGCGGTTATTATGTTATGCCAAGGAGGCACAGTTGTTCATGGAGTATTGTAGATTAAGCAATGTAAGGCCTGCCATCGAGCAGTTCAAGGTGGTCATCTTTTTCTTGTGAGTCCTTCCTAGGCATCTGTTGCTGCAGAGGAAGGATTGAGTAGATCCACCGAGGAAAGCGTCACGATCTATTTATCGTTCCAACAACATATCGCGATCCGTCTAGAATCGAAAAGGAACGCGTGCAAGGCGCCAACCCCAGAATCAACGAACCAAGCTTTTCAAACAGCTACGATTAACTCATCAATCAGTTCCGATTCCGAACGATCCAGACTTGAGATTCGGCCCATAAAAAGGAAGTCTTTTAGATGAAACGAGAGCAGGGATTTGGAGCCAGATGGACCGAGCAGATTAAGGGGAACCCGCCTCGCTTACCGGCATTTGGGATGACAGATGTGGCGGAGAAGAACTGTTTGTGAAGCTAAAAGTCTTAGTCTACTGCGAACCATCTCTGCCCGCTGGATCTAACCTCGTTTCAGATGAAAGCGTTTAAACCAAACTCTCATTAAGTACGGGAAAACATCGTACACCAAACTTCGTGAGGTAATATTAATCAAATGTATGCTGCCTAAATGAACTAACTTTCGCGACGGGATCTTGTCAGCAACCAGGAGATGCATAGCCGCCCCGCAGCAGACATTAAACCATGTCCAAAATATATTGCACTTTAACTCGCATCACTTTCCAGGTCTTTAAGTACTGTGCCTCTGGGATCAACATGTAAGTTCTTCTTTTCCCTCATTCACGAGTTCTCCATTTTTTTGATTCGAGATCAATCACACATTTCGAAGCTTCGGTCTTCAGTACACGCTTTACATTACGTTCTTTTGAAAAGAAAAGTATATATTTTATCTATCTATCACGGTCATTGCATTCACAATCTGCGATTGAATCTCTCGTACCAAATATCCAAACAGCAAATATGGTTTCAATGAAGTCCTTGGCTACCGCCACAGCCATCTTCTCGGTTGTTCAAGGAGCAGTTCTTGGCAAGCGTGCCCTCACTGGTCAAGCCACTACCTATGGAGGAAACACCGCTGGAGGAACTTGTTCCTTCTCCACCTACACTCTCCCATCGAACCTCTTCGGCACCGCATTGTCAGACTCGAACTGGGACAATGCTGCCAACTGCGGTCGTTGTGTTTCCGTCACTGGTCCAGCAGGAAACTCCATCACTGCTATGGTAAGTCGAATCTACAACCTGTTGCGGTACAGCATATCCTAACCACAATCAATAGATCACAGATGAGTGCCCCGGCTGCGGAACCAACCACCTCGACCTGTACCCCACAGCGTTCACTTCCCTTGCCCCTCTCTCCAAAGGCATCATCGACGTCTCATGGAGCTACGTCAACTGTCCCATCACCACCCCTCTCCAACTCCACAACAAAGAAGGTGTATCCGCCTACTGGTTCAGCATGCAAGTCGTCAACGCCGCCGAGGGTGTAACCAAACTCGAAGTCTCCAAAGATGGTGGAGCCACCTGGGGACCCACCACTCGCCAAACATACAACTTCTTTGAGTACGCTGCCGGCTACGGTTCCACTGTGGATATCAGAGTTACTGGTATTAGCGGGTCCATGGTCACAGTTAAGAATGTGGCTGTTACTCCAGGCAGCGTTGTGACTGCTAGTAGCAACTTTGGATCGTCGGGCAAGGCGGTCGCTAAAAATGCTGTTTCGAAAGAAATTTCTACTAGCCCGGCTTAGGCTGCTAGCTCGAGCGCGTCTTCAGTTGCACCTGTTGAGCCATCCACCCCCGCTGTTCAAGTTACTAGTACCGAAGCTCCAGTTATGACCTTGCTCGCTACCTCGGTGCGTGTGCCATCATCTAGCTCTCTTTCATGGGCACCTAAGTCTACTCAATCTGTCGTCTACGTTTATGAGGACGGTGATGAGTGCGATGCTTAAATGTACTTCGAGCTTGCTTAGGTTTGATGGATTCATGAGGTGATGAAAAGTTTTGGATTAGGATTGGTGTTAGATTCTCTTCGTTGTATATATTCAAACAATACATTGCTTGTCGCTCAACTTCATTGTTGAGCAGGCATATAAATATCCAAAAATGTTAAAGTGCTAAGTGACTACCTGTGAACTTCAGGATTTGTTTGGGTGACATCAAAGCCAGCGAGCATAAGTGTACCAAGGATTTACTACTAAATATCTCTTACAATGAACTTCGTTCCACGAGGTCGTCTGTATATCTAGCGTCTCTACTCTGACCATCATGAAGGGTGCAGTAATTCAATAACGACCTCTGAGCTTCACAAATTGGGTATGAACACAGATTTGATATTGATACATGGGAAGTGTATCAACAGATCCTTTCGGTCTTTAAAAGTCTAAATCTAGTATGAAAATGCATTTTTGTACATTGCGAATGCAAATTCTAGATTATTTCCAAGTCCTGTGCATTATTCCACAACACTCTACACCAACTTGGTGACGAGCTTCCCCTTGTTACCCCCCGAAAACAACATCATCCAAGTTTTTGGAATGTCCTCAAACTTCGTATCGACAACGGTCTCACTCTCGGCGCCCACAACAATGGTGCCTTTCTTGACTTCTTCGATAAACAGCTTTGTCATCTCGGCTTGATGATCTAGGAAATCAATGATAATGAAACCTAAAATGGAGATGCGCATCGAGATAACCTCCTTCATGGTTGTTAGCTGGGGAGGGAGGGCGAGAAGAGGGTTCATGGAGGCATATGGATGTGGTTAGGATGACACTTACGAAGTAATTCTTCAGGCCTCTTGCCTCTGCGCCTTTGTTGTAGTTGGAGATCTCACCGCTACAGTGTGTTAGAGTCTCGATCAATCCTCGCTCGAACAACAAATCAACTCACCAAGCAGCAACCCGTCCGTGTCTTGCAATTCTTCCCAGCATGAGATCCAAAATCTCACCTCCCACGTTATCTTCGCAATTGAAGTCAGTTCCGAATCTGGCAAATTCATCGAAGGTCAAACGTACCAAAGTAAACCTCCACAAATCCTTCCGTAGCTTTAATCAAGTCCTCTTTGAATGAATCCTTCTTGTAATTCAAGCAGATATCCGCTCCAATCTCCTCCACCCACTTACATTTCTCGTCTGTTCCAGCGATACCGATAACCTTTCACAAGACTATTATTAGTCTTCTCTGTTCTTAAGCAAACTCACAACAAACCAAAAATCACAAAAACAGATACATACCTCCTTGCAGCCCAAAATCTTCTTCGCAATCTGCACCGCCATACTTCCCGTCGCACCTGCTGCTCCACTAATTACCACTCTATCATTCTTCCCCGCCTTCGCCACCTCTTTCAACCCATAATATGCTGTGAACCCTGGGGATCCCAACGAGCCTAAGAAATGCGTGATATTAACCCCCTCAATCTCCTCAAGGGGCGTTACCGCCCCAGCATCAACAACACCGTATTCAGACCAGCCCAGCCCAGCCATGACAAGTGTCCCAGTGGAGAGATGAGCCGCGCGGGACTCAACAATACGGCAGATGACGCCGGCAGTCATAGGTGAGTTTAGGGGTACGGGTGTCATGTATAGACGGGCGGGATCGGCATTGGGGACGATCCAGGTGCGTTGGGCCGGGTCATTAGAAATATACATTGCCTGGATGAGAACCTGATTCTCTCCCAAAGGAGGGAGATCGGTGGTCACGAGCTTGAATGTGGCGTCGGGGCCGTCAAGGACGGGATCGCCGGTGGGCTTTTTGTTCAAGAGCCATTGGCGGGTTTGGGTTGGGGGAGACATTGTAGTATGTATGGTTTAGGAATATATGAGTGAAATGTGATGGGATTTCAAGAATACGTCAAGATTCAGATGGAAGAACCATTCGGTCTTTAAAGAGACATTTCCGATAAGATAATACAAGTGCCATCCACTAGACCCCGCCCCAGGTGGATACTGTACCTGCTTAAGTCCGACGTAAAGTCTTTGTTTACGTCACAGCGGTAGACTAGGGGGATGTGGCACAGATTTGGATAGTCCACCCCTGGCTAGCTTCCACAAATTTGTGCCCGCGAGAAGCGGTAGTCTCATACCTCGATTTCAGGCAGAACACTGTTAATGGCCATTGAAAACGAAGGTGTTTTTGACCAAAGGAAATCAGCGTACGACTCAGAAGAGTAGTTTTACGTCACATTGTTTTCACCAGTATACGAATCGCAAATTCACTAAAAGTGTGGATACTGTATAAACACCCCACGCCACCACAAAGGTGGAACGAAAATGACACTAGTAACAAAAGAATCAAGTCCCGACGTTTCCGATCTCTTCGTGGGAGCATACTGAAACTTTTCAGGCCGTCCTTCACCGCGAGATTCTTTTTCATACGCGTTAGAGGAAGGGACGCTACCAGCGACCTAGATAGATAGGGATAGGGAATCGAGAGGATCCGTCTTGTATGTAAGCGCCAAGTCTAGCTACGCAGGAAAAATATGGATATCAGAGTATGACATTGAGTGTTGGGGCAGGATGAGTCTCACATGAGAGGGTCAAGAAGGACAACTAAGTCCGATACAAAATGGTCTATTATACATCCATGTAACGGGAACTCAAAAGGCATCTTGAGGGACACTGAAAGCTTGAACACACATCAACTCCTCACATAAAGGTTCAGACTTCTAGTCGGCTTGACCCCAACATCTATACTAACAAGGTACTAACGTCCCAAACGCTATACCTTGCCGTGCATTGGTGAATATTCCTAAATGCTATCACTACTATATGCATATAAGCTGATGTATACTAAGTAAACCGAAATCAACTCACAACTCCGTTTTCTTCCCAGAATTGGATTCTCTTTTTCCAACTTCTGTCGCAGCTTGTGGCTCTAGGGGCATGAATCCTTCAAGATCCATCCATTCGGCAACGAATGCCGTGAAAATCTTCGTCCAATCTTCCACTGTAGGCATGTCTAAATGCTCACCATCATCATTAATCGTATGCCAGACCTCTGGAAATGGTGTAGGTATCATGTGTAAGATTTCCACACCGCGAGCCAAGAAAGGTAAATGATCATCTTGTACCCCTCCGCCGCCTGAAAACGTCATTCGATCCGCGTCGCGAAGAAATGGGAGATCAACTGTAGATGTTGAGATTCCGAGTGATCGCAAACGCTTTTCAATTGTACCAAGTTTTTGGTATGCCCAGTGTGTGGTCTCAAAGTAGGAAGGTATGCTTGGCTTTTTGTACCCTAGGAGATCGAGAAGGAGGAATAAATTGATCGAGTTCAAAGGATTTTTGTAGGTCGACATGGCCGCATGAGGTTCTGCTTCCCATGATTCTGCCAGCGATCTTAAACAGTTAGATTTGTGAATCAAGAATACTCAGAGGAGCGCTTACCGCGATCCATAGAGCGAATCGTCGTTTGTCCAGCTCAAGAACGCTTCTTCGCCATCCAAGAACAAGATCTGGACACCCTTTTCCTCATTCAAGCCAATATCCCCAGCCGCATCCATAGCTGCCCACTTCTTCGTCAACGCATTGTCCACACTCCTTGCGGCATGCATAATCATCGCACATGGCGCCGCACTATCAGTCGCACCGATGAATCCAGTTGGTGTGAGTTTACTGTCATAGTGCGCAACCAAAGCCAGTCTTCCCACATCGCCCAGTTTCGTCCAGGGAGGGTCGCGTGTAATAATAATATTCACAAACGGAACCTGCTTGCTGCCAGTAACGGGAGTAGTGGAACTCGAGTTCTGATACTCAATCCGCCATAGTGGAAGATGCGTAGTGAAAAAGTTAACCAAATGTCGTTGTACCGTCTGCGAGCCTGGTGTACCTGGAACCCGTGGGATCAAAATTGGGGCCAGAATCGATCCATCTTTAATGTTGAAGTCCGCACCTCCAGAGGGTAGACTGCGCAGTGAATCGTCGGACAGTGAGGTGTATGCATTGACGCCGCTCCAATAGTTGACCAAAAGAAGAACGAGCAACGTTCTGAGGTATTGCAATACCATTTTGTCGTAAAACCAAGGCCAAAAGCCTCCTTCTGCTATCTGTCAGGCCGTCTCAAGATCATTCTTCCTTCAATCGCTAAACATAATCGAGTTCATTCGATTATGGAGTTAGTTACTTATCGAGCTTATCTGTTCAACCCAAGAGTCGGCAAAGCGTACCGTAATCTAAATAGCCGTGATCTCCCGACGCGGCTAAAGCGCTTAGTTCAAATTTGCTTGTGCAAGCATTGCAAACAAGAACAACCCACTTTCAGTGTCCTTGCGAAGTCCAACTTCCGCGCACGATGATTGGCGAAGACTGTCGCATGTAAAGTTTCATTCTATACTTTTTTAGCAATCTATACAAAGAGCAAAGTGCGGCGATGAGCTTCCTCATACGAATATCATCGAGAAGCTCGAGAGCTTTTGATTCAAAATGCATTCATCTTACGCCACACTTCAAGCATCCAGTATCTGTGGCTCATGAGCTTAGAAGGAGAATCACGCGTGCACCAACAACACCGCAGTATGCAAGCAAAAAACCAGGTAAATCTACTACTGTATATCTGCCAGGTGGTATCTGACATTCGCATAGCGTACCCGACAAGATTGTTGATATATCATTCTGGTACCGGAAGAACGGTTTATCTTGGTTGTTTGAAAGTCACCACCATCTTCATTTTCGCATTTTTCTCCTTGGTTGTAGCACCAGCCTATTTCTATGCAGATGAGGAGCAGCCGAAATGGGTTGCTCCTACAGGTAAGGGATTCCATGTCCTTGTTCTCCTTTCCTTTTGTTTTCGATTCGTATAAGGGCAGGAAGGCCGATAGCTAACTTGCGTGAAGTCCTCCTTTGCGGGACGATACCTATGGTAGTCGTGGCGTTCCTGTCATCACCATTTGTGAATTATGTTCATCTCATATTGCCCACTTTTGCCCGCAGCTCTAGGGATCTGATGCTGAGATACTCCAATAACCCACCGAAGGACGCAATGCTTGATGTTACAACAATGAATTTCATTGGGAAGCCACGAGTCTCGAGGGTTCACATTGCTGAGCTGAGGCCAACGAAACAGAGATTTGGGATTGTAAATTATGTTCGAGATACCAAAGAGATCAATGTATCGAGGCCGTGGTGGATGGGAAGGGCCGTAAGAGTATTTGGGGTTCACAGTGGTACAGGCAAAGTCAGGGAAGGCGAGGCATGGGCAAACATCGCTAGGAAAATTAACAGCAGCTCATGATAATCTGAACTGAGAAGAATTACTATCTGCATCTCCTACTATTCTCTACCCAACACTTGACGCTGGTGAGCTAATCTCCACTTGCCCTTCTATTACCCCGTCTCATACTCATATCCTGACAGCCCCGTGCCGCTGCATACTCACCTTACTTGATTACTTCTGCTACAAAACGTCATATTTCAACACTGTGTGCAATACCAGTCGTTCACTTCCCTACACTCATTGTCTGAATCTGCTTTGCGATCGCTGCAGAAACAAACCCCAAGAACGGTTTACTAGGCTGCAAGACTCGGGACATATATTCCGGATGGAACTGTACACCTACATACCAAGGATGATCTTGGAGCTCGAATACTTCCATACGAAGGCCTTTTTCGTCCTTACCAATGAATTGAAGGCCAGCTGCATCGAGACGGTCGATATATTCGGGGTTAACCTCATATCGATGACGATGACGTTCACTGATTTTCTTCTCAGCGTACAATCTCCGTACCTTAGACCAATCGCTTCCTTCTTGAAAGATAGTTGGGCGACTGCCAAGTCTCATAGTACCACCCATACTCAGTGTGTCGATCTCTGGCATGAAGATGATGACCGGATCCGAACAGTTCGGAGAAAGCTCGATTGATCCTACATCGGGAATATTGCACACGTAGCGCGCAAACTCCATGGCTGCGGTTTGCATACCTAGCAATATCCCCAGGTACGGTGTTTTATTAATCCTGGCCCATTTTGCAGCCGCGATCATTCTTTCAGTGCCTCGTACACCGAATCCGCCCGGCACGAGGACACCATCTGCTGTACTTACTTTGTTCCAGGCCTGATCATAGTCTTTATTGGGAAATTCGAGAGTGGACTCCTCCAAATGTGAGGCTTCAACAGCAACAAGGTTGAGCTTGCGTTGGCAGGACATTACAGAATGCTCCAAGGACTTGAGAACGGATATATAAGTGTCCATGAAACCGGTGTATTTCCCAACAAGGGTGATTACTACACTCTTACAAGTGTTGGTTTGAGGTGCTGTTAAAAACTTCCAGTCTTTCCACATATCTACCCCATTTGCGGTCGATTGCGTAGACTTTGTTAGGAGGTCAAAACGGAGTAATTTGGAGATGGAAGGGAGTAAGCCTTGTTCTTACAGCAGGACAGGGACATGATATGTAGACGGAACATTGTGGACAGCGATAATTTCAGCTGGCTTCAGGTTGCATGACGAAGCAACCTTTTGTATAGTCGATTTTGCGAGTGGCACTTCGCAGCGGCATGCAATCTGAGTGGATTAGTAGAGCCAAGGTCTCTAGTCAAGATTCACACACCAGATATGGTTTCAGACCAGTAGAAAGCAAGTCGCGCATGGCCGCCTGCGTAGGCTTTGTCTTTTGCTCGTCATTCATTATCACTGGAACCAGGGTAACAAGAATGTGGACTCATTAGTTTTTTTCGACTCTACCTCGCAAACGTCTTAAAGCTTCTAGAAAGGGTGCATTCTCCCTATCACCTGCAGTTTCCTCAAGCTCGATGACACACACGTCTGGCGTTTCTTTTGTCTCGTCAACAGGTATCTGCACTACCCGCTCTATCTAATCCGCAATCGCATTAACGAGGTCGGAAACGATCTGGACAGTTCAGCCAAGATATGCACCGTGTCGCTCGGCTTGAATAACGTGCTGATATATTTTGCCGGTGGTGATATTATGCTCGCGAGTCAGAGTAATGTTCAGGTAGCGCTCGTAGTTGCCCAAGTCGAGGTCGACTTCGCCTCCATCATCAAGGACAAAACTTCCCGTGTTCAGTGGGTGCCATTGTTCCTGCATTGAGGTTTATGTAGGGGTCGATTTTGATCATTGTCACACTCAAACCCTGGGTTTTGAGAAGCAGGCCGGTACTGAATGCTTTTGGAACGATGAGTACGTTTCTACGACAGATCTTTTTTCCTTTTTTTGGTTTTCCGGAAGGATACTTACCAATGATACCTTTCCCTACACCACTGACCACACCTACAACCAGGTCAGCTAGATGAATGAGAATGTAGGGACTCTACCTGTTTACCTCCCGATACTAATATATATTTTATTTTCCTAAATATCAATTTTGCGCCAGTTCTAAGTCACCCTCTGAAAGGGAGATGAAAACACCGTTGAACAAACTATTGATCCGACTTTTGATCTGGTATTTAGACCAGCTAGCTACTCTTATTGCACCAAGATAACGAGAAATCGAGCAGCAAGAGTCAGTGACTCACTTATCCACACTGAGGCTCCCCCTAACTTAATTATATTAGCGCGTCATGATAGGGAGGCCTTGCCGCAACGACAAATGTTGTATCGAGTCACAGAATAGACCTTCCGAAGGTTTAGTTCATATCCGCATCCATTACCGGTCGCTGTATATACCTTATATGTATAGTACGCCGACCAAACAGAAGCTACCTTCTAATCGTCGGACTTCGCTTAGTACTCCTAGGGTGCTGCCTCCTTTTCCCCCCACATACGTCGAAAGGTAATGTCATCCCCTCCCCGGAAGTGGAGGAATCACTTCGGTGGTTGAGATCTTTTGAACTTCTGGTCCTGGCACTGCAGCCCAGAACATGAGGCCTTTATAGGAAGTTATCACCAGATACAAGCGGAACTTATCTCTGTACTTCCTCCATATGTCGTTCGAGTGACGAGTAGAGACGAAGGCCAATCTCCAACCGGTCGAGCAACAAAAGTAGTTGCCTTCATTCCTTGGCTTACCTAAGACTGGAGATCTGGAAACTGCTTAATCTGCGGGTATATCTTGGACGTGTAAAGTTTTGAAAATGAAAGCTCCAAGGGTATCAACGCCAATTGAAATATGCCACTTGACGTCGCTGTCATCACGAGACTGATCACGTGATATTAGTTGACGCCCCAGCTATTAATTCAACCGATCAATAGCAGGTCGCCATGTCGCATGCATGAGACTAAGCAACCGCGCGAACTGAACAACATATTCCTGCCTCATTTATCGATTCTCTCTGGCAGATATTACGAACATGACCTGCTAAGGGATAGCACTTCTTCTTTCACTGGCAATGTCTTTCGGCTTCTCTGTTGGTGACTTTATCACTGCAGTTGGCCTCATTGCACAAATCGCGTCAACGCTTCGCGAAACTGGCGGTTCTGCCTCGCAATATCAACATGTCAGAAGCAAACTAGGCTTTCTAGATCGTGCAATTCGAGATGTCAATCGACTTGAGCCTCTTGCTGGATTAGAGGTGACCCTTGAGGCAATCAAGACAACAGCGTTTACTTGCCAGGTGCCACTACTCAAATATCTGGAAGATATCAGGAGATACAATGTGAGCTTAGGTCTAGGAAAATCTTCTGGCATCATGAAAGATGTGTTTCTGAAGATGAAATGGCAAGTGTTCAAGAAACTGGAAGCAGCAATGAAACTCGAAGCAGAAATAGTTGCATATATAGGAGCAATTAACCTTCTCCTTGGTCTCTATAAAATGTATACACCATTGGGGCAATTTACTATCAATGATCATTACTGATTATGAACGCAGAAAGGTGGATACTCTCACAGGAAAAAAGGCTCGAAGTACATTCGAAAGCCTTACCACGACACTTGCGAATCTACACAGCCAAAGCCAAATGGTTTCCAAAAACGTTTCACTGGTGCGGTGCCAAGCAGAGCAGTCTACCTCTATCATTCGAACAGAAATCAAGGAAACCTCAAAGGAGACATCCCAAGCGCTGGAGAGTCTGCAACAGAACTGTTCCGCAACTGTATCCGAGTTTTTGAAAAAGGCGGGAACACTCTCCGAGACCACCTTGCGAACATGGTACAGTCATTCACCCTTTCTATTGCCTGTCTTTACAGCATCTGAGAAATTCTAGCTCCAACCTATCCGACATATATAATCATGTTCTCTGGATCAGAACTCGCCTTTCGGGGCCAGATACTCGTCACACTTGGCTCCAAAAACTTATGCCATGGGAAGACGCCTACGGACGGGTGTTTCCTATTCCAGTTGAATTTGACTATGCGGTATGTTCAAAGGATTCTGTGATGACAGCTTATGACTGATATGAGCAGATGATAGTAGGGGCATTGCGAGGAAAGTTCCGGGAAGGCCACGGAAAGAAATTGGTGGAACTAAATCAATGGCAGCTATTCAATTTATCGAGCCCACGAGCTATATATTCGGCAGAGAATTGGGAACCTTTCCCAGGAATGAAAATTACTATGGCGATGATAATTCCTCAATCGGACGACCAAATGGCTTGCCCACGATTGAACTGCTCGTCAAAATCCTATACTGATTCACTTGGTGGTGGCAGAACATGGTATGTATATTCACTTGGGAAGGCCTGTACTTTCGTACTGACTAGTCTAGCTCCGAATGTAAAACTTGGTTTGATAGCTTCCCGGAATTCTCCTCGCCCCAGAAAATCACTGCAATCGTTGACAGTATGCGACACTCCAGCGACTCTGTCGATAATGAGCCCGCTCAAGCGTTGGAAAACAGTCTGCAGGCACGAGACGATACTGCATCAGATCCTAAGTTCGAAATAGATGAAGAAGACCTTCGACTCCTGAAAAATGCTCGCGTCCGACTTGAGGGCCCAAAATCGACTCCCCCATCTCCCCCATTTCCCCCAAGAACCCAAATGCATATTCATGCTGCTGCAGCTGCCGCTTTGCCCCCGATTGCTAAAAAGGAGCCGATCACATTCACAGATGCTGTCGGACGGAAATTTAGATTCCCATTTCATTTATGTTCTACTTGGGCAGTAAGTTATCATATTCGATACATAATATGTTACTAACATCTACTTAGGGTATGGAAAAGTTGATTAAGCAAGCTTTTGAGCATCATGAGTTCCGCCCATATATACAGAAAGGATGCTACGACTTGTCTTTCCTTGACGGTAGGATCATTTCCTCACAAGTATGGGAAACAGTGATTGAACCCGGTGCGGATATCATAATGCATATGTGGCCATTTCCAGAGCATGAAGTGCCTTCTGGACCTTCTCCATCACTATCTGCTGCTATACAACAACCAGGATCAATTGTTACAGTTGTGCCTATCAAGCCCAGAAGGAGGAAGGCCGAGCCTAATAAAAGTATACTAGGATGGATGAGTGCTGCGCCAAAGAAAGGCAAATCCAAAAAAGTGAAAGGCTGAACACAAGCAAGGAGACGCTAGTCAAATCCCTTATGGAAGAGCATGATAGGATGGAATCTTTCATCAGTAGACCGTTGGAGATACCGCGTCATTCACCATGTTCCCCTCAATTCCGCGAAAGAAGTAGGTCATTGGAGAGACTACGACGGTCACCATCTCCCCCTCGATTCTGCGCAAGAATTGAGAGAGCGAAGTTTGAGCGAGAAGAACAAGTGCTAGCTATGGGCCTGGATGGCCGGCGGGGTATACGGCGCCACGGGGTCATCATGGGATGAGTATGAGGAGGGGTTTAGGAGGGGCAAGGCCAAGTGCAAGTGAAGTGCTGTGTATGAGGGAATAGTGGAGGACAGGTCGCCAGCGTCAAGTCTTAGGGGGAGGATAGTAGGAGATACTTATGATCTCTTTTTTATGGATCATGTGACCATTACTATCACGGGAGTGTACGACAAGTTGCAAGAACGAAAGGATTAAGAAAAATAGTACAAGAAGAGAATTGAAGTGGTGAGCTACCTAGTAGGCTAATATTTAGTTCCTACCTCGACGTGTCGAGGTTCTAAGTAGCTACTACCTTCATCACCTTAGTTCTTGCCTTCTACGTTCTGTCTTCTGCTTTCTACCTTCCTCTTTCTTCCTTCTTGCATCCTTTCTTGCTTCTTGCCTCCTGGCTAAAACACTAGGTTCCTTCCTCCCAACTATCTATCCTCTCTATAGATTATTTATTGATCATCGTCCTCTTCCCAATCTACTAAAAGATAATCTAAATTTTCCTTCTTTTCACTCGACAAACTTATATACTTCTCCTTAGTGACTAGTTGTTCCATACTCTCAGCGGCTGAATTATCCCTTTATCTCTTCAAAAACCATCATCGACGGACTCGCATGCGGAATGTACAAGAAAACGCTTTACGAAAATGAGGAATCAAGCAGTTGGAACACCAACCAGGTTCTGGTCGCGAAGGATAAATCATCAAATCCAGATCCCAAAGCAGAGGTTAGAGCTATCTTTGATTATAGTTATCTCGAAGAAGAAAAACCTGCCTATAATCAAGAACTACAAACAAAAACACACGACTATCTCGCTCAGCTCCAACATCAGGTATTCAGTACATTCGACCTAAATCACAGGTACTGGAATCCCTATCTATTCTCCTCATCGTTTTTTCTTTACTTTCTCTGTTGTGGGAATACGTTAATGCCAACCAACAAGAATGTCGCAAGGGACACGGACCGCGGGATTCAGTTTCACGGAAATGATGTACGCTGCGTACACTCGATGTCTTGCTCTTCGGCTACTCGGTTCTTTCTACGACCATTCGTAGGTGCTTTTATCTCCCACACTGTCGAAATCCTCGTAGCCCTGCTAATCTCTCGACCTAGGAATTGAATCGAAAGCTACTTCTCTACTCCTTCCTCCTCCAAGTTTCGGAGTCAAGCCCAAATCCATGGAACATCTCCAACACTCCCATCAATTTCGATTATCCGAGTCACCTGCACGAGAAAGGGAGCTTCTAGGTTGGCAGTGATGGGAGCCATCATGCAAGGATTCGAACTTTAGAAAGACGACCGTTCTCTGTAGGTGTTCCTGTCCACTGCCTTCGGGGCTTGCTCTTTCTGGTCGTCTAACGAATGGTCTAGGGAACCTCAGACATTGTGATGTTCTGATTGTCTCATTCTCTCTTGGGTATTATTGTCGTTTTGTTCTTTCTGGTCCTGCAGAGAATATCTTCCTGGCTTGTGCTTTGGCTCGACTTCATCTCTCCACCTGGGCTAAAAAACCCCAGCTGGCCTCCAACCTCTACCTGGCGTTAAACCACCACCTGGTCTTTCCACCCAGTCAGACCTGACTATCTTCTCGGGCTTTACGCCTCCCCTTTACGTCCAACAACCATCTGGGCTCGAAACTCCACTGGGTCTCCCCTCTCGCTCGGATTTGTCTGTCTTCTCTAGTTTATCACCTATACCATATCAATCAATGGATACCTTGTACTACCAGGATCCAACTACTGGTACGATGACGACTATAGAATAACCTGGAGCACCCCGTCGGACGGATAAGTACGCTGGACAACCCGTTTATACCCCACCGCCAAGAAGATATCATAGTAAGCAACCTAACATCCACGCAACTCAAAACAATCCTGATACTGAACCCACCCCAGCTCGGCGACCAACCCCTCGAAAGTTATATGTGAGAATGAAGATACGACGAAAGTCCAGTATACAGAGTTCTCACTGACTATGATATAATCCGTCGGTCCTCCTTGCATCAAAGAAAGCAACAGGAATGGCTGAAAGAGCGGTTAGAATATTACAACAAGTGCTCGAAAGATTATTAAGTGCGGAAAATGGAAATTCGGTTGAGGCTTTACGGTAGAATATAATCTCTCGTAGACCCTGCGTAGGTCACCAGAAAAGTACGAGTATTGAGATGAGTAGAGAAAGAAATGAAGATCCTATGTAAAGTGGGATTTTGATCCATCTACTTTAATATAAAAACCGGTGCAGAGTATCTGCTTCGACTTCCCCACGTTATTGGTTAGTTAGATAGGCAATACAATCGCTTCTATCTCATCATTCCTTCATACGTCTGCCGAGTGCGAGTCCCTACCAGCGGCCTCAGAAGTCTGTAGTCAACGTATCTTATGAGAACCCAGTTAGCTCTTCAGCCATCCAATGTTTATATTGTATTCGAAGTATGGAACGCAAATTCTCACCAAGTCGGTCAGGAAAACCCATCATGGGCCAAAGTAATCTTAAAACAAAATCAAAAGTTTTAAACAGCTCACAGAAAATCACACTATCACAACCTCTCAGCAAAATCAACCAATTATTTAGACAAAACGTCAATTATAATTCATCAACTACACAACACTCCACAGCGAAGAGCCAACAGAAATGCATGCACAAATCCATCTCCTCCCACTCCTCCACCACCACACCCACGCATTAAATAAATTATTACATTATTATCCACCCCGATGTCCACCCACCAATCAATCATATACACATCCCGATCCAATCCATCCCTTTCCATACCAACCAACCATCCTAACCCTCATTCCATCTCTTACAAAAGAGCAACCAGACCCATAACACCTGCAACGAGGGACATGGAGACGCCGAGACGGCCGGCAGCACCAGTGGCCATCATCAACGGGGGAACGGCACCAGTGGTGGCAGCGTTAAAAGGCTCCGAGGTGTGGCTGCGGACTGGGCCGGTGATGGAGGTGGGCTTCATGGGGGTGCCGCTTCCGGATGGGGCCGGGGCAGTTCCGTTGCTGGAGCCCATGGGGTAGAGAGCGCCGGTTGGGGCGGGGCTGCCGGGAGCGACGCCAGCTGGGCTGTTGGGGCTACCGGTGGCGGCGATGATTCCAGTAGGGGCGGATGCATACATTCCGAGGGCGGACGAGGCACCGGCAACGTGCATGACGTTGGCGGATCCGGTGGAGCCGGCCATTGGGGCAGGGGCAGCTGGGGCTGAGGCAACTGGGGCAGATGATTCACCGGCCATAGGAGCGCTGGATGGGGAAGCCATAAGGCCGAGAGCGGACATGGTGGACATGCCGGGAGCAGATCCGGCAGTGGAGTTCTTTGGAGAACCTGGGAGGCCAGCGGCGGACGAGGCAACGCCAGCTGGGGCAGAGACTCCAGAAGCAGGGGCAGTGCGGTAAACGGTCATGATGGATGGGGTTTGAGTCTAGGGTATGTTAGCATGATGAATAATTTGGAAAGAAGCTTAGAAACTTACGATGGTGTAAGCAGCAGCGGTAACGGTCACAGTTGGTGCGCAAACCTCACCGGCCTCGCTATGAGAAGAACCGCTCAGGACAACAGATGGCGAAGCTGGGGATCCAGAAGCACCGGCAGCCACGGATGGAGATCCAGAAACACCGACGGCGCCGGATGGAGATCCAGATGCTGGGGATGAAGCGCCGGAGCCGTTAGACGATCCAGCACCTTCAGCTGGGCTGATTGGTTGAGCGGAGCCGGTAGCTTGGACTGGGACAACGGTGAGGGTGGTGTATCCGTGAGCGACGATTGTGCTAGTTTGGTACAAAGTACCGGTAGAGAAGCTAGTCATGGTGGATTTGTTACCGCTGGCACCCATTGATGGGGAAGAGTTACCGGTTGAGCCAGAGTTACCAGATCCAGATGCTGGAGAAGAAGCCATTGGCGATGAAACAGCGGAGGAAGCGACGCTTCCACTGGATCCAGAGTTACCGGAAGCTGGCTTGGAAGCAGCTGGCATGGAGGCAGCTGGCATGGAGGCAGCTGGAGACGAGGCCATTGGAGATGACATAGCAGATGAAACGACGCTTCCGCTGGATCCAGATTTACCGGCAGCTGGCATGGAAGCAGCTGGGGACGAGGCCATTGGAGATGACATAGCAGATGAAGCGACGCTTCCGCTGGATCCAGATTTACCGGCGGCTGGCATAGAGGCAGCTGGCATGGAAGTAGCTGGGGACGAGGCCATTGAAGAAGAGGCAACGACGGAGCTTGGGCCTGATCCAGATCCAGATTTACCGGCGGCTGGCATAGAGGCAGCAGAGGCCGATGCAACTGGGGCAGATCCCGATCCTTGAGCTGGGGAAGAAGCCGAGGCGCTTGAACCAACTGATGGAGAGCTTCCAGTGACCGAGGCCATCGATTTGCTGGCCGGGGCACTTGGGGTGATAGCAATGCCCTCAGCGGAAGATGCAACTTGGATGGTGGAGGTGCTGGTGACGGCAACTGGAGTCAGGGTAATCTTTGGTGTGATCGAAGATGGAGCAACTTGGGCTGGCGAGCTGGTTGTGGTGAATGCTGGGAGAGGGGTCGATCCAGCGGCGCCGGCGAGGGCAGCAGATGACTCGGCTTCGGCGACTGGGCAAACGGTGGTGTATTGGACGACGGTTTGGGTCACAACGGTGGTACCAGTCATGCTTGCGGGGCAGTGAAGCACGTTAGCGGCACAGCTAGTAATGGTGCTGACTTGAGTAGCATAGACGGTAGAGGTGGTCAATGAGGCTGCTGAGGTGATTGTTGGGTCGCTTCCCAATCCTGAATCGGCACCAGTTCCGCTTGGGAGAGTAGAGTTGCCGAATGGTCCAGCGGCGGATCCGGCACTTGGGATTGGAGCACCAGAAACGGAGGCATCAGACGGAGAAGCGGTTCCAATAATGGATCCAGAGGCACCTGGAGCCAATCCAGTTGGGAGAGCTCCAGAAACTCCTGGGAGAGATGCTGAAACGGAAGGAAGGCCACCTAGAACAATGGATGTGACAGATGTAGAGGATCCGCTAGAAACGCTAATACCGCTGCCAAGGTGTGCAAGAGGGATGGTCTTTGCTGGTCGGGTTGTGCAAATCGTTGGGAGGTCAACGTTAAGAATGTTAACGACAGCGGCAGGAGCAAGAGAGAAGGAAGCAAAGTCGAGGTCAACAGCCAACTGAGCGATAGCACCAAGACTGACATCAACACCTCCGGAGATGTGAAGAGGGCAAGACTCGGTGGTAGCGATAACAGTAGAGTATTCGAGAAGATCGGCGAAGGCGGCGAACTGGAACTCAACAACTGAGACTGGCAGAGACAACTTGGTGCCAACTTCGACTCTCATACGGAGAGCAGCCTTCAATTCAGCTTCACCGGCAAGAACAACGATTGGTAGGTCGTTCATGACGGCACCAGTGAAATCGTGGCTGGAGATGACACCGCTCAACAAGTCAACGACGAATGAGGCACCTTCAGGGAAGGAGAACTCGAAACCAGCAGACAGATCAAGACCGGCCTCAACAGAGATAACCAAGTCAAGGAAGACATTGAGACCAACATCAATGATGCTCAGGATTTCAATGTCACTGATAAGACCAGCCTCAAAGACATTGAAGGTATAGGTAGCAGCCTCGGCGGCGAAGATATCCAACTCGATGTGACCTCCAACCCCCTCCAAAGAGATAAGAGCCTCCAATTGGACGTTTTCTTGGATAAGTTCAGTGGAGTATGTTACGAGGCTCAAAAGTCCCCCCAGAAGATTGTTTTCAATGGTGGCGACTGTGTTGGTGATAACGGCAGTACCCCAGGTTCGACAGTCAACACACTCAATCTTGACTCCGACAGCAGCACCGAGATCCAAACCAACGCTGGCCCCGACGCCGGCTCCGATGCTGGCTCCGGCACCAGCACCAATATCCAAACCGACGTTGGCTCCGACACCAGCACCAATATCCAAGCCGACGTTGGCTCCGAGATGGAGCAGACCGAAAACATCCAACTCAACATCAGCGCGGCTACAAAATTGTTAGCATTCGTTTCCACCCCAAGGACCAATAAACTTACGTGTCGATCATGACACTGCGTTGACGAGAGCAACCAATATCATGACTGCAGAGTTGTGTTCCGGAGGAGTGTCTTGTCAGGAGCGAGGTATCTTGTGCGATAACATTTGTAGCAAGGGCAGCCCCCAAGAGGGCCGTCCCCAAAGATTTGGGAAACATAAGTTTATAGATAAAGATATTTGCAAATAAAGAATGAATAATCTGTATTTCGAAAGAAAACAAAAAGAAAGTAATTGCCCTGAAGAGGACTGTAATGTAAAAGAGTGATAGAGATGCAAAGCACGAAGAATGACTTGTTAATGTACAGAGGATCGTCTCTTATAAAGACATATTAATGGCACAACGCCACCCCTGATATTAATTTACTAAGGTTAGGGTGGTATTTGAAGCTATAATGGAGATCGTCTCTAAGGAGGAAAGTAGATTTGTTTCCGAAATGAAAGTGTCTTTCTCGAACTGCTTTCAGTCTTGGCAGAATCGTTTCTCATCCCTATTTGGAAATAAGCTCGCAGCTCCCCCGGTCGATAGCACACCGTTATGATCGCCTCGGCAGTAAAGCATTCCTTTTTCATTGGGTAATGCATAGAACCAAGATCCCACTTGAGATACCAGTAGAACGGTGATACAGCCAAACCACCGTCCGAAGTCGTACCGTCCGAGTATAATGGATACAATGGATACGATGGATATTGCATGAAGAGAGCTGTGGCTATACGGCAAACAACGAAGAACGGCAAACAGAACAATTCAGAGATTCCTACCTAGGCGGACCCATAGACCAAAGCTATTGATCGACATGAATGGGTCCTTCATACCAGGAACGCACGATCCCTTTCACGAATTCGAACTAGCTTTCTGCAAATGGAAGTGGTGCTCCTGAGAGCTAAGTCGACGATGCCAATTCAGGCGCGGCACGAGCCATCTTTCGGTAGATGCGAGTCAGTGTGGTCGCTACGGAATTCCTCTACGAAGTATTGAAGCAGTCGAGACTCGAGACCACTGGGTCTCTATCTCCAAGCAACACTGGAGCGAGCCCCATCTTCTCAATGCAGCGATTCCGATCCTCGATATCTAGACCGTACCCATACACTGATGTTGCGAATGCAATGAGTGATGGACGCTCCAATCTGCTAAATGCCTATGGAGCAATGGCGATCATGATACTTTTCCGCGTACAATATGGTCTCGTATAATGCGTTGAGGTACGCGGCTCATCGAGCCAATTTTCTTCTATGGGATGAAAGAGGAGGCTCTGCGCAAAATCCAATAATAGAAGTCTTTTTCCGCAAAGCAGAGTATTGTATCTCTTACCGTTCTTTCCTTAGTAGAAGCCCCTTGAATTTCCTCGAAGTTGTGATCTACATTCGTCCCACAAATTCCCTAATTCAGCAAGCTTATCTCCTTTACCACGTGTCCGAATCCAGCTAGCCTCGGCAATAACCTTTACCTGATCCTACGCCGATTGCCATTCGCGAGGCAGACTTAGCGCCGCATACGCGGAAGTTTACGCTCAGCCTTGCACTGTTCGTCTCAATACGACATATCGAGATAGGTAGGACTCTACATGGAGACGGACCAAACCAAACACATCTATTGAAACACAACTCCACCCTTTTATCACAATAATGTCCCTCTCCTCCTACCTCGCCGAGAAATATCTCACCGCCTCTAACTCGCCCAACCCCAGCAAAAAGCGCAAGCGCAAACACGCATCCGCGTCAAACACCCCCTCGGGTCTCATAATCGCCGACGACGACGCCCCCGGCTGGACCAACACCAGCTCAACCCAAGCCGACGATGACGACACACCCATAATATCCTCCAGCACATCCGCCGAGTTCCGCAAGGCGAAAAAATCCGCCTGGAAAACCGTCGGCCTGCCCGCGCTGCAGCCCCAAGACGAAGATGCCGCCGCAGACCGCATAATCCAGCAAGCGGCCGCGGAGAACAGCGCCGCGTTGCACGCGGACGAAGACCCAGTTTTCGAAGACGATGGCGTCGTGAAAATGGGGGATGGCACGCATGCAGGGCTGCAGAGCGCGGCGGCGGTGTCGGCGCAGATGGAGAAGCGCAGACGGGAAGAGGCGCTGCAGTGGGAGAGGGAGAGCGGCGGTAGTGCGAAGGGGAAGAAGAAAGGTAGTGGTGCTGCGGGGGAAGAAACAGTATACCGTGACGCCACCGGTCGCCGCATAGATATCTCTATGCGGCGTAACGAAGCGAAGCGTGAACTTGACGAAAAAGCACGCAAGGAAGCTGAAGAACTGGAGAAGCAAAAAGGCGACGTGCAATTAGCTGCGCGGGCGAAGCGGCGCGAGGATTTGGATGAGGCGAAGTATATGACGCTTGCGAGGGGCGTGGATGATGTGGAGATGAACGAGGAGATGAAGGGGAGGGAGCGTTGGGATGATCCTGCGTTGGCGTTTTTGGTGCGCGGGGAGGGCAAAGGGAAGTCGGTTAGTGGGAAGCCGTTGTATAAGGGAGCGGCGCAGCCGAATAGGTATGGGATAAGGCCGGGGCATAGGTGGGAGGGGGTGGAT
>LLKJ01000328.1:0-28375 GCA_002242865.1 Clarireedia sp. CPB17
GGAGAAGCTCCTGCTAGATATGACCCTGTACTACTAAGCAGTGAGCGCATTCTGCTTACGTATCTGCGCGCAGAGGCCTCAACTAGGGTGGTATTACCAATACACGAGGTTCCATTCCGATCCCCAATCCATATGTTCGCCAAACGAGTTCTATAGGTGCTTATAAGTTTAAAGACTCGGCAATATCGATGTCCCAAACTGGCAGGCCAGTACTTTTTCCTCTTGATATCTTGATATCTTGATGTCACGTCGATAATATATCGTGGAACTACTCCCTCCCTTGTTCCTTTCGATCCGTACCGATTTCTCTAAACCATAGCTATTTCCTTATAGCCACCATTTTCCATCAACAGTTCCAACATGATTAAGAAAGCTATGCCATACGTTGCCATTCCTAGCAAGTATGTAGGGACCAGCCCCCACGATAGTACCGATAGCCAGAGGCAGTCCAGCCCACCATGCAGCTTTTTTGGCATAATATCGCTTGTCGCTCTGTGTTATATATCAGCTATGATAGTAATAGAGTGGCTGTGATCGTTAAGCCTTACATCAAGCTTTATAATACCAGAGGGTGTCAATTCGCAAAATGGAAATAGATTCTTATCTAGTCCAAGTTTGATGGTTCCTATCACTTCATCATCTCTCAATGCCAACACATCATACCATCTATCTCGTTTTTGGATGTCCTCGTCAAGTATAAGAGTATTTTGACTTGGGTCCCACTTCACAGACTCTTCTGCCGCAGCGTTTGTCACCAGATCCTTCAATTTTCCAGTCATACGAAATCCGGGTTGGGCCATTTTGGGCCACTTGACAAATTCTATATCTGTCAGAGTCCAGTTCTCTGGTAATATTGCAAGCTGACGTAGAGAATCGGTCAGGACACCAGGCTGATGAAAGTATTCATAGTCGGCTAGGGACCATTTCTCCGGATGATTTGCGAGTGAGCAACGATGCTCATGAGATCTTGTGGGCTGTGTGAAATATCTCACTTGCTCAAGCCTCGAAGTCATAGATTGAGCGACAACCACTTCCCTATCGTGGGCATCGAAGCTCCATATCCCTTCAACGAGAACGAGGTCATCTTTATCCCCGCCTTGGACTCGAAAATATTCCTCGATGTCAGGATATTTCCGCAGGTAGATACCCAAAGGAATATTCTTTCCTGCAATATCCCGTGCACAGTTCAACATAGCGAGAAATTTGTTGGGTGTGTATTCCGTCTCACGGACCTTTAGCGTGGTCTTGATTCCATTTCTATTCCATTCGATCAGACCGGAGCCCTCGCCGACGTTACCACATCCGTTGAACTTTGCTGGTGAAGCGGCTAATAGCCCAGGAGATCCATCTTGCACTCCATGCCACGCTAAGATCGAACTGTCATTCGACCGCTTAATAATCTCTTCTTGTATTCTCACAAATTCGAGATCTCCCTCACCGTATCTCATGTCGATACTAATGTCAAAAATTCCCAATAGGCAATACGCCATATCTTCTGGTCTGTCGGTTTCTCGTTCTGAAGCCCAAGATATTCGCTGAGCAATTGATCGCTTGCTGATTTGTTTTGAGTCTAACAGTACAGCACTATCGATCCCTGACGCGGTGCTTATCCTCGTTGCGAGACTCTCCTTGGTTCCTAGTTCTTCCCATCCTCCGCCGAATAGTTGAACATTTTTAGGGGCTAACAGTCTTGCAGAGTCCAGCCACGTTTGAACCACTCACTGTTTTCCAAAGATCCTTCCTCTCCTTGACATTTCGTATCGACATCCCATAGATATGCAAAACATACTTCCGCTTTGGCACACCACTTATACATACTCCGGATAGATTCGCTTAGCTCTGACTCGCTGTCCTTGTTAATGCAACAAGTATCTATCCAAAAATATTCCAGTCCTGCGTCTCTGTTTTTCATTTGCATCCAGAAGATTTTCGAATAGCCTTCTAATTTGGAGTCCTGGTTCGACTTTTCTTGGAATTCTTTGAACGAGACTTCTTGATTATCTTTCCAGCGGTGAGAGAGAATTGCGTACTTGTATTTCGGATCGGTGCCTGGAGATTTGAACACAGCTTCTAGAACTAGATCTGAAGTTCGGATCAACCACATGATTGCAAACCTGGATTTGGGTCATACGATTACTCGATCCGATGGTCCCCCGCGATTAGGAGATTATTTAGATCGTGATAGTGATTAATTTCAGACAAAAATGATAGTGGGCTTCTCGAATAGTTAAGTAAAACAAGCTTTCCCAGAGCGCTTACTGTAAGGCTGACTATGCCCCTAATACGTCATTCCATATATCTTTATAGGTGAATTTTACGAAGAAAGCACTATCACAAGTCAGCCCTACATTATCTCACTGTTGTACTTTTCCTTTAGTTCACTTCTTCAAGTTCGTTGCTGTACTTACGGGTTTCCCCAAAGAAAGGATAAGCCTTTTTGGATTCTTGGATTCTCGGCATCAGTACAGTCCGTACGTGGATTATGCACTTCTAGGAAAAATAGAAGGGCGATAAATGCGGCGCCATCACATTTATCGCTTTTGAGCTCTATATATGGAAGGACCTCCGCGATGCAGCTGAGTGCCTTGGACAATTGAGCGACCAGCTCTCTATGATTGACGACTCCCTAATCATTCTTCAGTTGATGAATGAACGATGCAACTTGAATTACAGCTTACGACGAAAACAAATTTGATTGCACCCCATACTAAAGCAACGTATTCGGGGTGATGTTGTGACAAGGTGTCGAATATATCTGCATAATGTAGTACTCGGGAGGAGAATTTCTGGATCCATTGATGTATCTTGGAATGTTTCTCTTTCGCCTCATATGCTGATTTTGCATCATCAATGGCCTACTGTACATCTTTTATCGTGTGCTTGTCACTCAACCATATTCGTTTGCATTCATCCTTTGTCAACTTTTCACCAAAGTACTTCACGGCCGCATTGTACGACTCGTCTGCAAGGCTGTTCGTGCTAGAAATGCCAGGGTTTTGTTAGGGCGTACTGATATATACATGTAATCCAGCAACAAAATACAATATGCGAACTTACAGCTGAGGTTCAAGGTCCTGTGGATACCATGCTCCTACTGAAAGGGAAGCCGATACCTTGGTCATATTTGGCGACACGATGCGAAGCAGAGTGTTATTGAACAAAAGGGAGACATATTGTAGGAGAGTTCATTGAATGTTTGTATATCGTACAATTCATTGATGCAGGTGTAACCTCGATGTGGCCCAGCGCGTGCAGCAAGGCTGTGTCTTTTGCACGACCCCCAGCTTGACTCCCCTTCGACTTGGAAAAAACAGGCTTGTCTAAAACATCAATCAGCTCTTAATATAGTGTGGGGTGCTAGCCACCTCTTTTTAGTCTAGCTTCAGCCATTAGGGCATGGTTCTTTATATAAGGGGGGGGCTCTCCCAACCTTTTTAGAAGAATATCTGACTGTTTACCCACCTTTTTGACCTCCTACGTTGAGTGATCCTTTCGTACACCTAGATCTCCTGCTGCACGTGCTATTGGGATGCACGTATTCTCACTTTGAGCCTCTTACAATATAACAGAAATATAATAATGTTTCAAACTCTTTGAGACATTTATTTCGCAAGAGTACTCCAAAGATATTTGATATCTCAAAGCTCTAAGAATAATATATTATCCCAAGTCGGCCCGGTTTTCCCAAGAGCGCCCTCACTGCTCGCTGACTTCTGCGCCAATCACAACCTGTCGCCACCCACCACCACATTTTATCGATAGACAAGCGCTTACAGTAGCTTCGAGAGCCACAGTCAGATTTCATTCACAATCTACCATATATTCATCGGAATTACGTCTGTACGTGGATCTTACTCTCGCCTCCTTATTTATTTGCGACACCTCGGCTCAATACCGTGAGTAGAGAGTTTGGTGCAGAAAGATTTCAGTTGCATTATGAATCGTTTCAGGGCTGATCAGCCTGCTGAATACGACAACGCGCTTCCGAAACTCGGCGGGGAATTCAATGAAGTGTTTGGTTCAGATGGTTATTACAACGACAATGCAAAATGGCATGGTGGTCAGGGCGACCAAGACGAGGGGCAGAGGAACCCAATTGAGGCGCACAGGGGTCAAGTGGCGGGGCAGAACGATGATTCTGATGTAGAGGATGGTGATGAGAACGAAGAAGATAATGAGAAAAGCGAACATCGACCTGGTCCAAGTCAAATAAGCAACCCGTACGAGTACGACGGTGACGAAGGTGAGCAGCAACCCAATTTCACACGAAAAGGATCTTACTAATACAATCCACCAGAAACAAGGCATGACTCCAAAACCAAAAAGTACACGTCTAATTTCTCAACGGTTTCGCAAAATCGAACTGGAGGAGCCGATGAAATCGACAAACAGCTGCTTGTGTTCATAGGCCGAATGCAAGGAGATCCTAATGTTGCATCTACAGTCTCTGGAAATAAACTGATCATAGACGCAGCAAAGTTTCGTGTAGGTAAAAGACAAAAGCTCTATGATCAGAAAGCATGAATTAAACAAATATCAGGAAACACGTTTGTTGAATCCGACAAAAAATCTTGACGAATCTGCAGAGATCAGACGCCCAGAACATGAAGATAGCATCCAAACGACTGGGAATTCTGACAGATTCTCAGAGGTCAGAGATCCAAATAGATACACGATCCCTCTTTCACTTTTGGACAGGATGCTCATATTATTCAGATGCTGCAAAATAATCCCCCTCACCTTGATGGAGAGTTACCTAACTTTAATGGAGCGACACTTCCACCAATGAGAACTGATAGGCATACTAAAAATCGCGCACAGATGGATTATGAGTTACAGTTAAAGTTGTTGGAAGAGCAGAACCGGAAGCGTTTGTGGATGAAGCATCAAGAGCAGATCGAAATGAAGGCATTTGCTGGAAAATCACCGGTTGAACGACTGCAGCCTGGACATTTTAATGCATCGAAGAGCCAAGCATCTCGAATTCAGGTGGATCATAACAGACCCTCGAGCAAACCGATCGACTCCACGAGCGTGCCAATTCAGTCGCCTAGTCGCTCCCACCATATCAATGCATCCGAGTCTCCATTGTCTGAAATCTGTCGGATCATCGACGCCCCTCCCGGTACAGATAGTCAAGCGCTACTAACTATGATTCGAGACCTCAAGGAAAAGTCACATAAATACGACTCAGTATGTTCGGCGGAGACCAAGAACTTCGTACCTCTGCAATACAAGATTCTACATCGAGTAAAATGTCATCGAGAGATTCGCAAACCCCCCATAGTTGGCACATACCAAAGTCATCCAGTCTTGATGGTTAACGAAAATAGAACATACCATCTTCATGGAGGCCAGCCATTAACTAATTTCGAATTGTTCATCGAGCGACAACGGGGAATCTCGTTTGTGGTTTTCAAAGACTACGTGTGCTGCACGACAGAAAGACCAGTAAATCGTTTTTGCCCACGGTTTCGAGATCCGGCAAAAGAAAATTCAGAAAAATTGTCATCATTTGTGGAAAATGAATCGATGGCGCTCATTTCCCATGGTATATGCGATGCTCTGAAAGCCATGGCAGAGAAAGGCACCCAAAACAAGGCTGCAAGGCCCGACGGTTATTATCCAGAATTCAATGTTGGAGAAGAGATACCTGCACCATTCCTTTGGTTTTATCATGATCGTGTCCTCTGGAAAGAACATTTGTCTCAACTAAGAGATGACAAAAGGCGTCATGCTGAGCTTTTCCTGCAGTATTTAAAGAATAACTGGGGAAAGACGTATACGAAGGTTGACGAATTGCTGAGTAAGAAGTCGATAACTATGAAATATCTAGCGTATCTTTACGTAAGTATAATTTATACTCTGTAGACCGGAATATGGAGCGATCCGAAAGTACCAACTAGATGGGAAACTTATGATCGGTGTGCTAACAAATGGTAACAAAATAGACACCAGGAAAGCCATTGATTCAAACCAAATCCTATGAGGGACGCGAAAATGAGACGACTAGAGTATATATTCAAGATACTTGGTTTTCCACAGCAGCAGCCCCCTCTAAGATAAAGGTTCCCCTATCTCTATTCCGCGATCGAAAGCACCGATCAGAAAGAAGCTTGAATGTACATTGTTGGTCTTTCGATGGAAGCTTCCAAGAAACCAGAGAAATCCTCTCGGTGTTCTATCCAGATCATTCCAACGATCCATTTCCAATTCGAAGCCTTAATCTCTACCCTCTAAATTTTGCCGAAGATGGCATAGAGGCATCGATTCGAGCACGAGGTAGAGTATTCTGGAGTTGCAGAAAACAGCGTTATGTATCCTACACGGAAAATAATGTCAGTATCCACAATTTGCGTCTTCCCTTCTAGAATTTATTGCTGGATTACTGCTTAATTTTTCAGTCAACTGTGAGATACATGATCGACATGGCCGCTTACAGGAAAATTTATCCACCAAAATCAACATATAGCCAACCAACCAAACTTCGGGATGATCTTGGGCCGGCAAAGATGAGCCAGGACGAACCTCCCGATGGATACTTCTGCCTCCTACTTCCTAGTACGATAGATGGATTCAACATGAATGAAAAGAAATGGAGTATGATGATCCTGAGAGTCTGCATGGAAACTTAGTGCTAATTCCAACCAAGGGACACTGCAAGTCGATAAAATTAGCCCGATTACTTGGAACACAAAGGCTTTTGAGGGTTTGGTTATGGAAGATTCCACGAAAGAATTGATCGAAGCATTGGTCAAGAACAAGATAGCTGCCGATAAGAATTCGGACCTAATCAGTGGGAAGGGAAATGGCTTAATCGTCTTGCTTCACGGGTGAGCTGCACGAATCCCAAGGGGAATGGAAATGATACTAACAGTTTACAGAGGTCCTGGCACTGGAAAGACTCTGACAGCAGAAAGGTAGAAGTCATGCCGGCTTCCCAAACTCAATGCTAGTCCAAACTAATAGTTCTACACAGTGTTGCGGAAATTGCAGAGAAACCATTATATCGCGTCACGTGTGGAGATATTGGAACAGATCCAGAAGACGTAGAGAATGTAGAGTATTCCCAGGACGATTACAGACTCTCATTTGATTTGATTTGCAGCTAATTATATCTAGTATTTGGAGAGTGTACTGTATCTCGGGAAAATTTGGAACTGCGGTAAGTGATCGCATTCTTTATCGGCGGTGTTGATATTACCGACCATCGTGAACTAACACTCCAAAGTCGTGCTTCTTGATGAGGCCGATGTTTTCCTAGAACAGCGAACACTACAGGATCTTCAACGAAACGCACTAGTCTCAGGTAAGTTTTCCTGGAAAGCCATAAAATCACAGATATCATTCTAACGCGAATGCAGTTTTCCTACGTATTCTGGAATACTACGATGGTAAGGAAGCACATCATCCACGCATGCATACACAGATATATGCTAAACCAAAACCATAGGTATTCTTCTCCTCACAAGTAACCGCGTAGGCACCTTCGACGAAGCGTTCAAATCCCGAATTCAACTGGCTCTCCGCTACGAGAATTTGACCGAAGACCAACGACGAAAATTATGGGAAAATTTCATAGAGCGACTTGGAGACATCTATTTCACGCCTTTAATCAACCATGCTCCCACCGATTCGGAGCTTCCTCCTAATTTAGACGAACTTCGAGCAAACTTGCCACGACTCGCGAAATATGACATGAATGGTCGTCAAATCCGGAATGCTATCACGACTGCTCGTCAATTGGCGTTGTTCAAGAAGAAGGCGATGGGATTCATGGAATTGAAGCATGTCATTGATATAGCTGCTAAATTCGATAAATACTTGGTGGATGTGCATGAGGGCCTGGATGGGGATACGATTGCAAGGAGTGATAATACGAGGTAGTGCAGTAGAGGCTGTGATTGTTTATTAATCACAATACAATTGTCCTTAGCCAGTATTCTTCCATTTGGACGAATTCTTGTTCTAGATGTTCCAGATGTACTGGGACTTTAACGGAGTCTTCATTATCTCTTTATATAGTTCTTGGAAGTATATGTCAAAGACCAGGTTTGTGCTGGGTTGAAGGCTGAGGTATGGTTAATGAATCATTGCAACCACTGGTGATGACTAACATGTAAATTATTCTAGATGCAAATATTAAACAAACTATCTACCTCCTCGACTCCAAAATCTCAGTATTATTCTCCACCACAACATCTTGCGCTGCGAAAAAGTACTTGAACCCCAAAGGTTTAATCCTGCCCACCCATTTCAACCCGGACATTCTCTCATACCCTGCCGAACCAACACGATCTTCCATAAATTCTCTCATCTCCCCAACATCCATCTTAATCCCGCACTCATGATGCACAAAGTTTTCTACATCCGTTCCCTCACCCCCGGTCACCATACCACAAAGCTCAGCAGCTAAATTCTCCGCAGGAGTCATATCAAAATGACCTTTCCAACCCTTCAACTCCGGCATAAGTTTTGTCTCATGAGCATAGCGAACAAACTCATCCAGGACAACTAGTTTTAATTCCAACTGTGGAACTTCCGCAGGCACAAACCGATGAATATTCACCGGAACCCCCAAGTCAGCTGCAGCACGCTCGAGAATGCGCTCACTAGCCCATCGACTCGCAACATATCCGTTTGATCCATCCTGCGCTGGGGGATATTTAGCCACGGAGCCTGGCTTAGCATGGAGTAGATCGAGGGGTACCACTCCAGCGGACGATGTGTAGTGAATGGGGATGCGTCTAGACGCCGCAAGTTTGACGAGTTCCTTTGTCGGCGAAACGTTGCTGGGTCGGAGGACATGATAGTTATCCCAGAACGAACGTACTGCGCCCAGGTGAAGAATAACATCTACCTCTGCGCCCAGGGCAGCGAAATCGCGTTCCGGAAGTCCAAGCAACGGCTCGGCGAGGTTGCCTGCATGTTTGATGATTTTTGGCGAGGAGACGACTAACTCGCGTGGAGTGTTGGAGCCCTTGGGTCGCAGCGCAACACAGTGGATTTTGGAGATACGGTCGTCGCTGATGAGTTGTGCTAAGACGTATTTAGCTAAAAATCCACCGGCTCCGGTGACTAGCACGACTTTCTGCTCGTTGTTGATGGGGTTGCCAAGAGTATTTGAGACAGATGGTAAATCAGGAAGTTCGGTTTCCTTATCCCAATCAACCAATTCTACAGCCAGACCTTCTTCAATTTTGTGCGCCATTTCACCAAGTGTATTACCACCCAGTAGCTCAACAAGTCGAACAACAATATTGAAAGCGTCCCGAATGCGGGATTGCAGTCGTACAATGAGAAGCGAGTTGCCTCCCACCGAGAAGAAACTAGTGGATGGAAGAATCTGAAGTCCTAGTTTCCTGTTGTTGAGCACATCTTCCCACAGCCATTTGAGCTGCACCATGGTCTCGGACAATTCGACATCATTTTCATCTTTCTTAGTGCGCTCTGGAAGCGGTAATGCTTTGATGGCTTTCCTGTCCACTTTGGAATGATTGCTGAGCGGTAGACGATCTAATGGAATCGCCATGACGGGAATCATGTATTGTGGCATAGGTAGGTGAGCGAGCAAATTTTGGAGGTATTCTTCTTTATCTGTCACAGTGTGCTGGGAAGCAAACACCACGTGCGCGACCAGGAATTCGGGATCGCCTTCGTGGAGTATAACGATAGCTTCGCGAAGAACACCGGTTGATGACCGCACAATATTACTTTCGATGTCGCCGAGTTCGATACGCAGGCCGCGGATTTTTATTTGTGTATCGCCTGCCATACGATTGTGGAATACTAATGCTCCGTCGTCTCGAAGATGTCCAATATCTCCAGTGCGATACATAGTGGTCCAACCCTTGGCGACATACTCCGATGTAGCATACGGATTGGGAATAAAATGACGATCGGTTAATTCCTTGTTGTTCAGATATCCCAGAGAAACACCAGCTCCACCTAAGACAATCTCACCAGGCATTCCAGCCGGTACAGGCTTCTGCTCCTCGTCCAAGATATAAGCCACGTAGTTTGGAAGAGAAAATCCGCAGGGAATGCGAAATTGTGACAGATCTTGACAGTACGGAATCTCCATCTTCGTTGAGGAAATGGTGATTTCAGCCGGACCATAAGAGTTAAAGAATCGAAGTTGTGGCAAATTGAGGGCAGCAAATTCCTCCGTTACTTTGCTCTGGAGTTGCTCGCCGCCTCCAAATGCAAAGCGCCAGCTCGAAGTCTGCTGTAGATTGGACAAACCATATTGTAACCACAAGAGATACTCTGACGGTGTAGCTTTTGTGTAGGTGATATCTTGTTCGAGGATCAATTTCGTGATTTGAAGTGGATCTCCTCGTTTGCTCCATGGAACCATGTACACCATGCCACCATTAACCAACCCAGTAAACATCTGATCAGAAGAATGATTGAAAGTAAAGGCACTTTGCTGGAGGACTCGTTCCGCGCCGAGGTTCCATGTCTTCGTGTAACCCTCCATCTCGTTACGCAATCCTGAATGCTTGATCATAATACCTTTCGGTTTTCCAGTCGAACCGCTGGTATATAGAATTGCAGCCGGGGAATCAGGAAGTGCGCTGTTGGATACCCGAGTAGAAGTTGTTTCAGGGACGAGAGAAATGTTGATAATTGTTGCCTCGGGTACATGCAGCATGGATGCATCCGCAAAAGTAGACCCATCAGCAAGAATTGCGCTGGGTTGACAATCGCCAGCAATGCCTGCCAGACGTTCTAACGGGTTTCGTAGATCGAGAGGAACATAAATGGCGCCCACGCGCATGATGGCGAGAAGAGAGCATGGCCAATCGGAAGTCGCTTGCTGGAAGACTAGAACTCGAGAGCCTGGAGCTACATCATTGTTCAATAGAGCTTCGGCAATTGCTTCAACTCGATTGATCATGTCGCGGTAACTCAATACACGACCAAGACCATCCTTTATTGCAGTAGTATCTGGAATTGTTTGAGCAATTTGATCGATACGGTGGGGCAGCGTCTCGGGCCAGTCGGACTGCATGTCAGGTCCTAAAAAATAGGTTAGTGTTTTCAATTACAAAAAGGATAGTGGATTAGAACAATTACCTTTTCCAAGTCCAATTGCAGTTTTCAGTTGATCATCACCGAAGAGCGGCGGCTCTTCTACTTGTAGAGAAACATCCCGTGAAAACACCTCAAGCAAATGGATATACGTTTGCATCAAGAGATCAGTCGCAGCTTGATCATAAAGACTTGTCTGAGTGCGGAACATAACCAGTGTGCTATTAGCCGCACTATCAGTGACATCTAACGTGATATCATATGCCGTTCTTCCCGGATGAACAGTCTCAACTTCGAATTCACAGTTTCCAAAGGCTTGCTTTTCCTGTGCGCCCTGACGATAATCAAAGAAGGCTTGGAAGATTGGACTGTATGATGACGACCGTGGAACTTTGAGCTCTTTGAGTAGCACGTCGAAAGGAAGCCTTGAATGTTCGAGGGCACCGTATGTTTTCATTCGTGCCTCGACGATAGCATCGGCGAATTTCTGATTCGGTTCATGTCTGAAGCGCAAAGTGAGAAGATTGAGGAACAGGCCTATGGTTCCCATCACGTCATCGTCGTTTCGATTCGCATCCGCGATACCAATAGTCAAATCCTCGATACTACCTAGTCGGAAGAGCATCACTTTGAATGTGGCCAAGTAGAAATGGAATGTTGTGGATCTTTGTGCTTTGGCTGCCTGTTTTACACGTGCTGCCAGCTCTGGATCCAGTCTGTACTCTGTTTGATTGACATTAAATGTCTTCATAGGCGCTCGGGTACTAGTATGAGCCATTGGCAGAAGTGGTAGGACGGGTGGAGGATCAGGAAATACTCCCTGCCAGAACTTCAGCTCATCGGCCATGTCTCCATTCTCGAATGCTGAGCGTTGGACCCGAGAGAATTCCGGGAATTGACGCGGTTGTGGTCCAAGAGATTGACGCTTGTAGGCCTTCTCGAGATCAGATATGAAAACTTGATAACTGACACCATCCATCAGGATATGGTGATAATTGAAAAGGAGATAGTGCTCGGTTGGCGATAGGGTTAACAAGACGGCACGCATCAACAAATCGCTCTCAAGGTCGAATACGTGATTTTTCAAAGTTTCGTACTCGCTGGCCACTTCTTCCACGCTTGAAATCTTCTTCCACTCGAGTTTGAGTGACGACTCTTTCAACACACCTTGATTGGCCAAGTCCACCTCAATATCATCGGCCACGAAGCAGGTCCTTAGACCCTCATGTCTCTGACCAACCATACGAAAGGCTCTTTCGAGGTCACTGATACGCAGGTCTCCGAGAACTTTGTAATAGAAAGTTACATTGAACGTGGTCTGATCTTCAAGTAGAAGTCTTAAAAACCAAAATCGCGACTGTGCAAATGAGATCTGCTCGCTTTTGACGAAGCTTGGTCTCAGCTTTTCGGTAATAGTTGTCTCGATATTCTTGGTACTTTCAGTCTGTCCCAAATCAGTGAAGGACGTAGGAGGAGCGAGTGTTGTAGGAGGCGAACCAGTTGATGATGGACTATGGGATCCTGAGCTCCCCGTAGATGTACCTTCTGCTTGAGATGATTCACTACCAGAGACAGTGCTTTCTGGTGCCTTGGAAGTAATTTTCGTCTCAACATTGGTAGCTTTTGGTTTGGTGGGTTTCTCAGCACCAAGGTTTGGCAATATCTTTTCAGGTAGCTTGTCCAAGGTTTGCTGACAGAGATTGGTGACAGAGCCACCACCCAGAACCTTGAGGACGGGCATATCTGTTTTGAGTTCTTTCAAAAACCACGAGCGCACTTCGACGGCAACTAAAGAATCAATACCAAGCTCGACAAGGGGAACGTCGTGATTGACATGATCAGCGGAGAGCTGTAGTATGACTTGAAGTTTAGTAGCGAAGCATTCTAAAACTATGTTAGCATCGGAATTCCAAATTGAATACCATCGGTCCTCACCCTTCAAAATATCGAGTGCCTCCTCTTTAGTTGTTGCAATCTCAAGTTGTACGCTAACTGGAAGGACTGTCTTTTTCCCATCTTTCTTGACCTCCACCTCTTTCGCCTCGACAATACAATGGGAGAAGCGAGGATTATCAAACCAAGGAACCTTGACTTCTTCGTCATTTCGGACAGCACGAATACCAGTTGTCACTTCAGGCAATGCGTTTGATCCAGGTCGACCAGCTAGAATCGTCTCGGTAAACATCTGATGGAAGTCGGATTCAGAGATGGGCATGTACCCATATTTGGTTAATTGATCGTGAACAACTTGACCTGCGCGTTCCACATAGCCGATTCCGACGACTCGACCTATATCAAAGGCTGAGCCTGCAAGGCCTCGCTTTTTTCGCTGGGCGGCTAGTGATGTTAGATAAGTGCTTGCTGCAGCATAGTTAGATTGACCAGAATTTCCAACCACAGAGGAGAGGGATGAAAACAAGATGAAAAATTCCAGGTTCGTGTCGTAGAATAATTCGTCAAGATAGTTGGTACCGTCGATCTTTGGCTTAAGGACCTTTTCCATCTGTTCAAGGGACATCTCCGAAAAGAGTGTATCATGTAGAACCATGGCGGCATTTGCGACACCGGCGATTGGTGGAAGTGTATTTTTGATCTCATCGTACACTTTCAACAAGTCCTGTCTATCAGTGATGTCCCTTCTTCATGTTAGTACAATATTCGTAGCTTCATTGACACCAGGGACTTACATTGCGAAGACTTTAACAGTTGTTCCAGAACCCTCGAAGGACTGAATCCATCGCTCATCAACATTTGGATTACGACTTGTCAAGCATATGGTTCCAGCGCCATTGCGTGCCATCCATTCGCAAATCGACTGTCCGATTTGGCCAGTTAGTCCTACAAGAAGGTATGTTTTATCGCTACTAAACAAACGCTCGGGTTCGAGTGGCTGTACGTGTATGGTGACAGTATCATCAATGGTCCAATCAACAACGCTCGTTGGAAAATTGGTTGCAGATGAGTCTCCAATTTCGCTTAGACTGATCGTTTTGCTCTTCGATTTCGTGGATGCAGCCGCCTTTGCTCGCTCAGTAGCACTTGTGAGAGACTGAAGAAGAGCACCCTCGTTGTAGTTGGATACTTCTGATCGACGCTGAAGTATGTTCGACACGTCAATTTGCTTACACTTTAGTGGTAAAAGTTTCGATATGCGGGCACCCATATCTCGATCCACTTCATTCACACCGAGATCTAAGAAATGAGTGTATTTCGAAGAAAGCTTCTTTTGAATCATCCGTTCAGATGCACCACGGCTGAGATTAATCCAGGACTCCTTTTGAATGTCTGAAGCTGCCGTGGTGAACGTGATTTTGATACCCTCAGCAGCTGCTCTGTTTGCCAAAGCGGAATTGAAGTAAGTGTCTGGGTCTTGTTCGTGTACAAGCAGAGAACTGTTGCTAGGTATCCCGGTGAGCAAAGAATCTGCAAGAAGGCCCGCCGCAATTTCGGAAAGTAGTCGAGATTTACCAACTATCAAGTCCTGTGGGGAGAGACTCAAGAAAGCCAATGGTATTACAACAGAGGAATTCAATTCTGACAAACAGACCACATCATTGCCTGTCTTCTCAGATGTACCGATGCCAAGAAATAAGAAAGTATCCGAAGCTAATTTCAATGCCGAAAAGGTCGAGTAACTGATATTAGTACGGTCATCTTTGTTTCCTTGGTCATGCAAAGTATTCTCTTGCAAGACCGAGGAGTCAATAGGACCCGAAGTTCGGCGAATTTCAATTGGCGATGATCGTGGATGGACAGTCTTTTTGACAGAACGTCTGAGAGAATTCAATCTGGCATTCTGTTCTTCATTGGGCAGAACTCGAGGTACTAGGAACTGTCCTTTTTCAAAGACAAGCTCTGGTTCCCGGCTCCAAAGTAATGTTGCATCCAGATTCGCGTCTCTTTCTGCCCAGTCTTCAGCGGCATGCAAACGCAGTACGCTCTCTGCAATGATTCGTGATACGCCATCTTCGAGATCGGGAAGATCAAGGAACTGCAGACGCATATGCGGCATCTCGTGACTTATACCACGGCCAAAGCCAATGCTAGACATGTGATATGGTTCTTCGACCCGGGCGCCCTTGGTGATCCATAGGACATTCTTTGAAAGCTCAAATAGTCTTTTGAGACCGTTGATCTTCTCTTCGGTCAGATTTTTGAAAATAGGTTCTTCGAGGTCGACCAAATTCACGAATGTGCTCATGGAAGCGATCATGTCATCATCGGTAGGTAGATCTTCAAGAACTGTAACCTTATCACAGTACTTTCCAACGAGATCAGCAACATCTTCGGCGATTCGAGATGTCTCCAAAGACTTGTTTCCTAGAATTATCAACTCCTCAATATTTGTTGACGATGATGGCGACGATAGAGGTTTCCGCAAAAAGCCAACTCGATCATCTACGGCTTGCGAGGCAATGATAGAGAATGGCCACGCCAGCCCATTCTTTTCCGGAGTAATGGCACTGATCCCTGAGAACCCAGTCTTGCGTAAAAGAGAATTCCATGTCGCAGGCGTCATTGTTGGCGCATATTTCCTTCCTTCATCTGACCCTATCCACCAACCGCTCAGACCACCTGTCATGTTTGCAATTCGGATGGGCCCATTGTTCGTAATCTCTAACAACATCAGGTATCCGCCCGGCTTCAGAAGCCGGCGGGTGTTCTCCATGGTCTTTTTCATTGTCTTGGTGGCATGCAAAACATTGGATGCAATCACCATATCGTAAGAATGTTCAACGTAAGCTTGCGCTGCAGGCGTCTTTTCGGCATCGAAAGGTTTGAAAATCATCTTGTGGCTGTACTTTTTGAATAGCTCTGAAGCCTTTTCAAAGAAGCCAGTTGAAATATCGGTATAGGTGTATGATGAGAATGAGTCGCCAAGAGTCTGTAACACGCTCTTCGTTGCTCCACCAGTTCCCGCTCCTACGAGTTGTCAGTGTCGCTCACTAAAGTATGAAAGGTGTAATTAAGGGGCTATTCAATCTTACCAATCTCAATAATGTTCAAATGTGGATAGCGATGAACAATCTGCTTCACCATCTTGGCCAAGTACGAGTTATACTCAGCGAATCCGATGCCCTTTTTGTAGAGATCGTCCAACATATTATCTTTCAACATATGCTCCAGCATCGTGGTCTTTCCACGAACGACATCGGGTATGTTTTCACCAACCGCTGAAATGAGTCTGAGATCAATACTCTTCGGGTACCATCTACATATAATGTTAGCGTCATATTTCAGTCTTCATGTAGTCTTAGAATATTTCATACTCGCTTATCAACTCCTTAATTTGCTCTTCTGTGTCACTTCCCCACTCCTTTTTGACGCATGGATGTTTTCCTGTAGAGATAACTGAAAGCAAATGATTGGTAGAATCTTGCAGACATCGATGATGCCACTCTGAGCTTGCCCATTCCTCATCAGTGATCTCGGCCTTCCACTTCCTCAAGTAGTAATACGACAATCTCTCGCAGAGACTAGCAAGTTCGATTTCTTCGGAAGAGGGTCGATCGTTACCCATTATCTCATTCCCATTTGGTGCGGCAGTACCCCATTCGGTATAAGAAAACAGGCGGCGGTCATCAGCAATTGTTGCTGGAGAAAATGGAACCAACGTCAAGTTTTCTACCTGAATGAGTGTGTTTTCACCATCTTCGCTGTACATGTCCACGTTTCCACAAATGGCGATAGATTCAGATTCATGTAGTGCGGCATCGATTGGAATGGTTGTCCCATTAAGTGAAAGAGAATTGCAGAGATGAGGATTCACCCGAACACATCGAATTGACGTAGGAACGTGCAAAGACCATAAATGTTGGTCTCCGGGACTTGATCGTGCAAGCAAAGCAGCTTGAAATGCCACGTCAAGAGTGGTAGGGTGTACCATCAGAGAATCTTCGGCCGTTGCGTAGTCGTAGGTAACTACCATTGCAGATGCTTGGTTTAATTTTCTTTTTAGTGATGACATCCCCCTGAAGTAATCTGTGTATCCATAGCCCAGTTCCAGAAGCGAAGAGTAAAAGCGATCAGTATCAATTGTTGACATATTTGAAGTTTCCAACCTTGAAGAGGACAGTGTCGTAGACGACGAAGTGCCAAATATCACCTTGACACTACCGCTCGCCATTAGTTCCATGTCACCATTTGACGTATTTGGACATGAGTAACAAGAAAATTCAGCCGTCTGAGTCGGTTGATCTGGGCGAGAAACTGCTGTAAGTGTAACGAGGGTCTCCACTGCAAAATTAGCATCGTCCTCAAAAGTGATGGCTTTTCCAATGATGAGGTTGTGAACCTCGAAGAGCTTGACATCTCTGCCCTGGGTAATTCTCTTCGCAGCTTCAAGTGCCATGACAACGTATCCAGCAGCAGGGAAAACAGTCTGGCCTTGAAGCTGGTGTCCATTCAGCCATGGAATTTCATTCGCTTTGAGCAGATTGGTCCAGCGCCAGTCTCGATCAGTTCCATCAGGAGACCTAACACCCAATAATTCATGGAAGGTGTCTGATCTATCACGGATCTTCTTCGACCTGCGGGACTCATGCCAATGTACACGTGACTTGTCCCACTGATATGCTGGAAGACCTGTTACATGCTTGGGGGAAGGGCTTGATGGTGAAATTGTGCTTGCAAATGATTCGAAATTGACAGCAGCACCACCGAGTTGAGCCCACACGAAACCCAAGGCGTCTGAGAATGCCTCGATGTCGTTATCACCGCGACTCAAAACACCACAATATTCAAGCTTATCTCGAACATCCGAAATGTTTTGGCTGGCAGGACCCTTGAGTGCTGGATGAGGACCGACCTCGATCGCGATATTCAAATCCTTTGATGCAGCACTCGTTACAGCTTCCATGAACAAAACAGCACTGACCATATTGTCCACCCAGTATGTATCCTGAAGAGCGTCAACTGCATCCATAGCTTTGCCACTAATGACACTAGAGTACCAAGTGCAGGAAGTATCACGGTTTTTTTTGACCTGAATCCTGCAAGCTCTTAGAGACTCCACATACGCATCGCTGCAGAGAAGCATGTGATGAGAGTGATATGCCGTATCAACCTTGAGCAATCTCACAAACTTCTTCTCTTCTTCGAAAACTTTCTTGACTTGTGTGATGGCATCCAAATCACCCGACATGGTGACACTGGCAGAAGAGTTATGTGCTGCAACAGATACCCGGCCTTCGAAAACCGGAAGCTCTGCTAGTTCCGTGGCGTCTTCCCATGATGTGCCTACAGCTAACATCGCGCCTTTCTGATACTCACGTCCCCTGGCTAACTTCGCATACAGACCTCGATAGTATGCAATACGAATAGCATCATGAGCAGAAATGAAATCAGCGGCGTAAGCTGCTGCAATTTCACCGGAGGAATGGCCTACAACTGATTCAAATGTGATACCAGCGCTTCGTAGCAAATCAACCAAGGCAATCTGAATGGCAGTGCAAATCGGTTGAGACAGTTCAGCTTCGGAAAGCCGAGAAGTCTCACCATCTTTGATCAATTCTTCGCTAATCTTCCATGACGGACGATCGGCTTCAGGTAAAGAAGATAAAGAGTCTTCGAGAGACTCTATTCTCTCACGGAAAAAAGCCGAAGACTCAATCAGGCATTTGCCCATCGTTGGCCATTGAGCACCTTGACCTGTGAAAATTCCCAAAACTCTAGGCTTGGCATGGTTTGACCGCACGCCGATAGAAGTTCCTGAATTTTGCTTTAGTCCGGCCAGCTTGGCGTCAATCTTGGAGATCAGTCGGTCAACGCTCGTAGCCGAAAGTGTCACCTTGATTGGTAGAACCGATCTCCGAGACTGCAGTGTCCATGCAAGGTCACGTAAGTTGATTGTTGGTGATGCCTTGAGATAATCAGAGTAGGCTCGGAGGAGCGCAGCCAAAGACACTTCTGTGCCTGCAGAGAATGTAAATGGAGTGAAAGATGTCTCTGTTTTCTCTGAAAGCTCGTTGATGCGTTCTGGAGACTCGAAGCTCTCTAGAATTGCGTGGGCATTGGTTCCACCGAAACCAAAACTATTTATGCTCACACGGCGTGGACTCCCCTCAGGCACCTTTGGCCATTTTTTGGCGGTTGTGGGGACATGTAGGCCGTTGTAGAATGGTTCTATGGAAGGATTCAGGGAATTAAAGAGAAGATTGGGAGGTATGGTAGAATTTTGTAGTGCAAGTGATCCTTTTAGAAGACCTGCTAGACCAGCCGTACCCTCTGTGTGTCCAATGACCGTCTTGATCGAGCCAACGTAAAGAGGATCATCGGAGGAGGAGCGATCCCCAAAACATTGCTGAATAGCAGAAGCCTCGCGAGGATCGCCGACTTTAGTGCCAGTGCCATGAGCTTCGAAGTACTGAGGCTGATCTCGTGGATCCTTGAGATTCAGTCCAGCTCTTTGGTAGGTCCTTTGAATCAAAGAAGCTTGAGCCTCTGAGCTAGGCACCGTCAAGCCACCGGTGCCCCTTCCATCTTGGTTGATCCCCGTCTCCCGGATAATGCATTCAATGTGATCGCCATCAGCAATGGCGTCACTCAACTTCTTCATCACAATTGTGGCTACTCCGTCTCCTCTGGCATATCCGTCCGCTTCAGAGTCCCACATTCGTGAGCGCCCAGTAGGTGAAAGGAGGTTCATTTTGCTTTCTGCAACATAGTTCTCTGCATAGTAATTAGCACGTGATTGAGGGGTAAGTGGGGGTTAATGTTTGAAATTGTGCGGAAGCGAGAGGGAAATATAAAGGGCTATGGTGGTGCATGTGAAATTAATGAATAAGACAAGTTTAGTAGTAAGACGAACCTGGTCCCAAAATCAACTCTGTACCACAGGCCATAGCCACACGCGAATCGTCAGTTCGCAAAGCTTGAACTCCCTGATGTACTGCGATCATACTCGATGAACAAGCTGTATCGATAGTCATAGATGGCCCATGCCAATCAAAGAAATAGGAGATTCGATTTGATATGATACTTCTTGAAATACCCGTGGCGAAATATGTTGGCAAGCTGTTGACATCGCGCATGAGGACATCTTGGTAATCCACAGCCATAACACCAACATAAACCGCAGTATCAGAGCCTTTGAGACTCTCAATGGTCAATCCGCCCGATTCCATAGCTTCGTATACCGTTTCCATGAGAAGCCTCTGCTGCGGATCAATTGAATCGGCTTCATTGTTGCTGAGATTGAAGAACTTCGCATCAAATAGACAGAGGTCCTCGTCAAGCATATACGAATGTCTAACATTAGTAGTTCCATGATGAGCACCGTCTGGGTGATAGTAGCCATGCAAGTCGAATCTTTCCTTGGGTATCTCTTTCAAAACGTCGCGAGGATCCCGGAGAAGTTCCCAAAGAGAAGAGGAGGAATTTACACCTCCAGCAAAGCGACAAGCGCTGCCAACTACGGCAATAGGTTCAGGTTGTTGAAAGACCATGTTTAATGAATAATCTGATGAAGAAGTACTGGAAGGTAGAAGTTGAACTACAGATGAATTCGCTATATGATGCTCACTGTGGCCCCTCTTGATATATCACTTCCCGAATACATTGAATCTCCAATGAACGATCTAACATAGCATAGCTGCTTGAGCTCCCAGCCGAAATCCTGCAGACTTTTGTCAGACGATGATTGATTACTAGGAGAAGCAAAAACCATCGACCCTCGAGCCTATCTAAAACCATGGCAACACTCATCGGCGACATAGATAAGCCTTCTGCATGTCAGAAATCATTTTACCGTCTCCTGATAATCAACCCTGTAATACTTCATTGAGCCGCTTAATCTTATCTTGGATATCGACTTCTCGTTTAGATACAGTCATCAGACTAGCCTGGTTTGCAAGCAGAACCGAAGGATCAAGGGGATCGTCAACGCGTGAGAAATAGGCCGCCACAACGTTCCGTAACCCGTTGAGCAGATGTGATATTAACTGCACTACAAGGATAAGACGAAGCTCTACTAGTGATGGAGGCAGGTTTGATTCTATGCCCTTGGCTTGAGACGCATCATAGTGCAGCGCTGTGATAATTGTGTGATAGATGTGTAGTAACCGAGTATAGCAAGCCAGTATCGAATAGCCTATGACAAGGTTGTGTGATCCACGTTCTGCTATACCATCCATTATGACAGGACTACCCATAGAGGATGGTCCGGATGATTCCGATATATCGCCAGATTCACTTCGTCCAGAATCAAGTCTTGTTCGACTTGAAGCTGGGGTTTGTGACCGCGAGTTTAGTGGGTAATCCTGTATGCGTTGGGAGCTTGCAGAGGTGGCTTGAAGTTGATGCACGATGTTAAGGAGGCTGCGGGAAGCGTTGAAAGTCTCGGAAATAGCGTTACATTTTTGTTGAAATGGTGTGCTTTCTTCAAGTAATGTCGTCAATATGTGAAAGGTTGCCGCCGAGAATAACGCACCAGAGTGACTCTTCTGGGCTTCGGCGAAGGAACAGCTAGCCTTGTAAACAGGGTATAAACGAGCATTCAAGTCCGACAGCTGTCTAATGCAGATCTCGATTGAATCCTCCTTTGGCGGCCAAAGGCTCGGTAAGCCACTGGATTGATTAATCGAGCCCGAGGTAGGATTGCTAGAGAGCGACTGTGGCATTGGTGGGATGTATCTACCGGCCGAGAAACGCACGTTTGATGTTGACGCAAGTGAGCCTGGCACAAATCGCTGACTGACGCTTCCATCATGGTACGAGTCCACCATCACCCTATCTACTAGAGCCGTGGCAGGTTCCGCTAGGGAGTATTGCTCCGGGAAATCAGCTACGCCCGCCCAACTGTCAGAGCTAGGGGGAGAGACCAATGGGAAGTCCCAGTTGGGCTGATCCCCTCTTTGAAATAAGTTCGTGCTATCCGTTGATAACCATGTCGAAGCTATGTCGGCCAGAGGCGCAGCGCTTGATTGTGGGTCTGAAAAGGACGTAGGAAGTGTGCTTCGCTGGGGTAGAATATTTGCATCGCATGCAGGAGCAGTAGTTGTGGTGAGGCTGGATGTCGTCTGTGATGATAAGCCGCAGCTTGCGGGGTGTGGGCCATCCTGTTGTGGGGCATTTGAAAGATGCGGGGAATCAACCTCAGCACGGCGATAGGTACTCGGCCGACCTTTAGGAAGTGGTGTGCTGTATCCGCAAGGGATTCCCTTCCGCCGGCATCTTGCACAGCTATCGCTTTCTTTTGACTGTACGCCGCCCTTTGAGCATCTTAGTTTCTGGCTATGGCATCGATCGCACGACTGTCGCTTCAATGGCGTAGGATGAGAAGCCGTTCCGCGATGCATTTTTGCCAAGGCGGCTCCGCGATTCGGCTTCTCTCTAGTGGGGTCGCCCAAATGCTTATTATTCGGCGAGATCAGATTGAACCTGGATGGCCGCGATGACGAAAGACGGACCAAAAGACCTCCTATCGGCGTATTTCGATGGAGGACGAGGAGCTGTCGCATTAGACTCTGCGCATTCGGTGCATTTGGAGGGGCGGTGGGATGGAGGGGGGATACTTGTAGTCCCAAAGTAAGATGAAACTGATGTGCCAATTGGCCGGGTCGGTATCGGAGTATCGCATCCGTTTTAGGCAACATCGGCGGTGAGCTTGGCCACAGCAGTGCAGTAGTTCAAAGCTTACATATCGTAAGCCTACCCACTACCCACGTGTCGCCCCCGGTTCTAGCCGATATGGAACCTCCCATAGGGCTTCGCCTCCCATATGCCTACGAACTTACAAAAATCTACCGGAGAGTATGGGAGGTTCCAGATAGAACACGAGACGAGAAATGTCACGCCGGGATAGTACGGTAACTGGTGATAAAGAGCTGAAGCAGCGTGTTTGCTTCTCGCAAAAACTCTCCCCATTAGGGCAATGTATGGATGCGCCGACAACGGTGGAGTTGCATACATCTTATGTTACATGCATGCATAAGTGCCATGTCAACAGCGAACCCTCTCCCTACGCCCAGGTTCATGACTTCATCTGTATCTGTAATATGACAGGACATGGTAGTCACGCGATCTGGAACCTCCCATCCGTCCGTGATCCTGGCTATGATAAGATATCTCCATAAATGAACTAACTATTGGCCTACAAGCGAAAGCGAAAGAGCCCTCACGACGACTACGACTACTGTACCACGGTAGCCCTATGCAGCAAGCGCCTCATTCCAGTTCCTCTCCTTCAGCCATTCTTCGAAGGATTTCGTCTGCACCTTTCTAGCCAGTTGCGAGGGCTCGATAATTCCATCAATCCCGCCGACATATCCAAACTCTGCAACATATGCAGGGGCATCCAAAAGTTCAAATGGAAGCCCAAACTTCTCATGCATCGTTTGAATACTGATCGGAACAAACATGGCCTCTTTTCCACTAGCCTTGGACCATTCTGCCACAATGTCTTCAACTTTCAAGTAACTGTCATATGCCAGAAGTTTCGTGCCCGGGGCTTGATCCTCAATCAATTCTTGCACGAAGGGGCCCATAGACTCTCGGGGGTTGATGATCGGAAGCTTCGTATCCTTGTTCACGGGAAGGACAAAAAGATATTTCCCACTGGCTGCATCGAGTCGCGGGGTAAGCATTTGGTTGACGTGATAGACACCAGGGTAGATGATCGATGTTTTCTTGGCTAAATCGGGTTGCTCATTTTCTATGTACTCCACAATACACGATTTCGCCTCAGAGTGGAGCGAGTGCGGATATTTGCCGTTTGTTGCCTTGTTGATGGGACTAAGCGCGGAGTAAATGAAGCGCTCCAATGTTGGCAAACCTGCGGCAACATTGACAACATTCTTGCCGTTGGTAGTCTCGTAGTCGAATGCCATTTTACTGGCTGGTACCACGTCTTTCTTCTCCGCTTCTAAAGCAGCTTTTGCTGGCTTGTATGTAGCCCAGAAATCCGTGTTGAGAAATATGGCCTTCGCATCCTTGAAAGCTTCGCTGAGAGAAGCTTTATCTTGAAAATCTCCTTTCACCACCTCAGCACCTTGAGCGGACAGATTGGTCGCCGCGGCGGAGTAAGGATCGCGCGTTAGGCAACGGACATGCCACTCCGAGAGACCAAGGAAATGCTTTGCAACTGACGAGCCCTGGTTGCCAGTAGCTCCCGTAACCACGATGATTTTCGAAGCTGCCATTGTAGGTATATACTATTTCCAGGATTCGAGATTTTGCGTGGATTGAGTGGATTGAAAGTAATGGGAAGCTTATTACATTTATGTGACTCGACTAGAGATATATATTTGGTATGTTGCAGCGTGTCAGTTCTCTGTTGGAAAAAAACCGCCGAGGGGATTTTTCATACATCCACGTAAATATTATGATTGATAATCCACCGAATCTCATGCAACTGTTAGAAAATGTGAGACTTGCAACTACAAACATTATATCTTAAATTCAAGTAAGTCATTAGTTCAAAGCACGTATGGCTCTGTATTCCTTAGGTACCAAAAATTCGCGGTCTCACTGTCGGCACTTGTGAAGCAAAGAGTAGCTGTCACTTTTGGGTTCACCGCACTCAAGGGGATAAAACTGTATATTCCAGTGTAGAAAGGTTCTGAATGGAAATTAAAAGTTCTAAATTGAATTTTCCAGGATTAATGTATACTTATGTAACCTAGTCTCCGTTTAATAATACAAATTAAGCTTTTACATTGTCTGTAGCTGGTTTCTCAGGGTCCGTATCCCTCTTCTCCGCATCCTCCTCGTTTTTGCCTTGTGCGGCATTCGCTAAGCGATTCGCCTCCTCTGTCTCGAGTCCCGTCTTGTAGTCCTCATGTTTCTTAGACAAGGTCGTCCGGCCTATACCAAAGCTAAACAATAAACCCAAAAAGAGCATGCATGTGTAGAAGATCCACATCTTCGACAAACTATCCGCAAGCGCAACACGTACGACCTCCCGCTGTGAAGCAGTCAAGGAACGGATTGCGCTCGCCGAACCAGAGGACCCTGATACAACCTGGTTGATGATGGATTGAGAAATACCTGCTGCTTTGAACTTTGCTGTGTGGCTTTGCACTCGGTTCTGGATGATTACACCGCCGATTACAACGCTCATTGAAGAGGAAAGGTTGCGTGTGAAACCGAATGTGGCTGTTCCCACAGCAGTATCTGAAGGTGTCACCTTCGATTGCATTGCGATAAGAGGCGCTTGGAAATTAGGCCCCAAACCTAGACCTGCGATGATCTGAAAGATGACAATGCGAGGCCAACTCCGGTATGCCGGTAGATCAATCAGAAGACCGAACCCTAGTGTCGCCAGAGCAAGGCCCACATAGATCAATTCAAGGTAAATGCCCGTCTTCATGATAAACGTTCCCGTGATTATAGATAGACTGGCAAGAACCAATGCTAGTGGCAGAAACCATACTGCTGAATGAATAGGAGTGGCGCCTAAGACATTCTGAAAGTAGAATGGTAGAAAATACGCAGCGGCGACGAATGCAAAACCGTGCGTGCTTGCAACACCCAACACAGCGAGCCTATCGCGACGTTTGAAGAGGCGTAGAGGGATGAGAGGATACTTGGCTACCTTCCATTCGACGAAGAAAAAGATACCAAAGGTAACCACTGCGAAGACCAGTAGACATATGACGATAGCAGAATCCCATGGATAGGATACACCTCCATATTGTAGACCGAGGAGTAGCATCAATACAGCTCCCAAGATTAAGAATGTACCGAGCCAGTCGATAGCTCGAATACCGTCCCAGAGCTTTGTACGTGGATTATGTACTTTTAGGAAAAATAGAAGCGCGAGAAATGCAGCGCCATCACATGGCAAATTGATGTAAAAACACCAACGCCATGATACCTTCTCGGCGAGAGTCCCGCCAATGGAAGGACCAGCTGCGGAAGCGGTAGCCCAAACCATACCGATGATTCCAAGATACTTTCCTCGTTCCCTGTACCGAGTTAGATGCATCAAAAGAGACGGTCAGGTAGTATCTACCTCAAGCTCACTAAATCAGCAAGTGTGATGTTGACCAAGACAATCAATCCACCACCGCCTCCTCCTTGGATTGCACGACCTGCAATCAACATTCCAACACTGTTTGAAAGCGCACAGATAAGACTACCAACGAAAAACACAACGTTGGCTGCAAGTAAAATAGGCTTCCTGCCAAAGACGTCGCTCATCTTAGCCCACAATGGTGTGATGGACGAATAAGTGAGAAGGTAGGCGGATCCAATCCACGAATATGCCGTTTGGGAGGCCTCAAACTCAGCGGTGATATTTGGCAGAGCTGTAGTTACGACGGCAACATCAAGAGCTGCAAGGAAAGTAGCCATCCCCAGAGCGACTGTGATAATGGCCATAGAGCCTTTCTTGCGTTCTGGTGCTGCGACATTGTTTCCGTTCTTTTGAGCGGTATCATCATGCTTCAGAGTATCGGTAGTTGCATTGATATCTTGCGCTGGGGGTTTAGATAGTGGGGCTGAAAGATTCTCAGAATCCCCATGCTGAATGTGATCAACTGGGGTTTGTTCAACGGTGTGAGCCCCACCGTCCTCCGACATGACTGCTGGTTTACGTAAGCAACAACGCGATCCGCAAATGCGTATGCTTGGGCGTAAAATAGGAGCAGACCACAGAAACAGACAATGGAGGATGAATGATAACGAATTACTCTAATAAGAGATGGCTTGTTGGAAAAGATTTGTTTATCGACTTTGGGTAAAATTGCTGCGAGACTTCTTCAATTTGCGAATCAAGAAAATGGGAAGATACTTCGGCGATTTAATTGATAATACAATTTATTCGGTGGTTTCCGGTTCCTGGATCTTCGGCGATTTTTATGCAGCAGAGCAACACTCAGGGATAGTTCTGCTTATCTGGTGATTGATGCGCGGAGGAGACAGCACGAAGGTAGTACATTGAAATCAATGGCGAAGATCATGACATGTGGAAAGAGTACGGGACGGGATATGGGTATAGAAATCCTAAAGATTCCTAGAAAATAGATCATGACACTTATCTTAAGATATCTAACAACTTGAGTTATCATGCCTTCTGTCGTGACCGATCTTCCAGTTAACCAAACTGCCATTGTTGCAGTTGGACCGGGCAAGCTCGCCATCAAAAATGACGCCCCGGTACCCTTTCTTGCCCCAGATATGGCCATTGTTAAAACGGCTGCAGTAGCCATTAACCCTGCCGACGCCAAGATGCTCGATTACAGTGCCGCGCCGGGGGCTATTCATGGATATGACTTTGCCGGTACCATCATAGCGCTTGGGGCAGAAACCCCCGCTCATTTGTCAGTTGGCGACCGAGTGGCGGGCTTCGTACATGGGATGAACTCGCTCCAGCCCAATATAGGGGGTTTTGCACAATATGTTGGTGCATCGGCAGATTTGTTGTTGAAAATTCCGGACGACATGCGTTTCGAAGACGCGGCTGGCCTTGGCACAGGTGTAGGCACAGCAGCATTGGCACTTTTCCGTGAATTGAAAATTCCAGTCTCACTGGAACAATTCGAGAACGCTGCAGAAGGACCGCGACCTGGAGCCCCATTTTTGCTCGTGTGCGGCGGGAGTACAGCCACGGGAACTCGCGCCATTCAAATGGTGAAGCTGTATGTATACACTTCTCAACATCTTTCATCGTACTATGTGTTGCTTACACGAAATCCAACCTTCACTAACACTCGTCCCTGGCAGCGCCGGTCTTCGTCCTATCGCGACTTGTTCGCCACAGAACTTTGATCTTGTTCGTCGCTTCGGCGCCGAGGAAGTATTCGATTATCGAAGTGAGAACTGCGCAGCGGATATCAAAAAGTACACTCGCAACACATTATCGTACGCCCTCGATTGTGTGAGTCAGGCAGATACTACTCAGCTGTCTTACGGGGCCATTGGAAGAGCAGGAGGATTTTACTGTGCATTAGAGCCATACCGTGAGAAGATTACATCAACCCGTCCTACGGTCGTGCCATCATGGTTGATGGTATTGACGATATTCGGAAAGAAAGTAGCACTTGATGGTGTTTATGGTCGTGATGCAAGCCCTGATGATCGAGAATTTGGGGCAAAGATTTTTGCAGCTGTGCAGAAACATTTAGATCAAGGCTTAATGACCACACACCCAGTGAAGGTCATGTCGGGCGGTTGGTCCGGTGTAATAGAGGGAGTGAATATCATCAGGGCACAGGCGCAATCTGGGCAGAAACTAGTATATGTTGTTTAAGGAGGGATAACAAGGGAAAAAGATACTTTACGTTAGATCTGACGCAACATGTTCAAAGTTTAATCCGACCCCAATGTCTAAATTCTGGTATGCAGTATTGGGTAGGTGGTGGGGTTTCTACCCACCCCCAAACCTGTGTTACCAGAC
>LLKJ01000329.1:0-24436 GCA_002242865.1 Clarireedia sp. CPB17
GGAGTGTAGAGGGGAAGGTTGTAGGGAGGGGGAGGGAGGGGGTGAATATGCAGGTTTGGGAGTGGTCATCCTGGGGTGAGATGGGAGAGGTTTGGTGGTCGAGTGAGGGGTCGAGTGGTTGTTGGGCGGGCGAGGTGGAGGCTGGGTGGTTGGTTAGTCTCTTGGTGTACGAGGGAGGGCTGAAGACTTGGTGAAGGGAGGTAAGGAGAATTGGGTATTCTGATAGACCCAATCCATCAGACGCCGGATTTCAATACAGAGAACTAACTCCATAAAAGGAAAGAGGATAGGGTCAAAAAGGAAAAACCACTCACAACCACTCCTTTCAACTGCTCTCGCCGACACCACCGTCGTCCCCAAAGCCACCGTAAACAATAAACTGGAAACCAACATTTTCGATATCTTCCTTTTCACTGAATGTATCGAGCTCTTTCAATTTCCTATCTCGAAAAGTCCTAGAATTCCCCAAATGAAGTAATAAAAATAATATTATAATCAATTCTCTAGAAAAGGAATCCTGTCCCCGGCCGGCCGTAGCCTCTAAAACCAACAGTTGCGAACGACAATCACTTTATATATCAGCAATTAGCTCTCCCAACCTCACAGGCCAAACAGCCACCCATTAACGCCAAGGGGGTGCGAAGCTCTCCAGGTGCCAAGCAGATTAAAAACCCCACAAATCTCAAGCTTCGCATTTTCATAGCTGGGAGCAAGAAGAGTTAAAAGGAGGGCGTTGGGTCGACACCAAACGGTCCAAACGTCATCCTGAATGGGAAGAAGCAGATGGCTTGCTACACGCTTTGTGTCAAGGGGTGGTTCGTTTTGAGTTTTCCGCGTGCGAAGCGAAGCGAAGCGAAGGGATGGACGGACGGACAACTCCACTCCACCTTGACTTTTGGCTACTGCAAGATCTCGCCGTGCGCACGCACACAAACGAAGCCAAGAAGATTGGCTTGTTTTGGAAAGTTATCGCGAGGAAGATGCCAAGGTAACAGGAAAGCGGCTGACACGGGTGACGGGATAAGTGGAGAGGTAGGAATTCGTTGGATGTTTTGATTCTCTGAAGTGGTTGGAAGGGGAAATTTGCAAGATTACGCGGTTTATTTGATCGGCTGTTGGATACGCACATACACAAACGTCTCGAAAAATTTCTCTGACGTCTCAAGTGTCAATATCGGGTACATCGGGACATTGTTGACGGAAGAAGACGAGGCGCCAAGTAAAAAGTGCAATGGGGGACATGCTTCCAATGATCCTAATTTTGGTTTTTGTTTTTGTCGATTTGAAGAAAATCTATATAGGAACGTTTTCATGCTTAAAGCGTTTTTGACCAGGTCCTTCGCCGTACTCGACGGACATTTGACCACTGCCACGGATTTTGTATTTGTAGATCATGAGGCCTTCCAAGCCGACAGGTCCTCGAGCATGAATCTTGTTTGTCGAGATACCTACTTCGGTGCCGAATCCATAGCGCATACCGTCTGCCATTCGAGTGGAGGTATTCCAGAAAACTCCAGCTGAATCGACTCCGGACATGAAATCTTCGGCAAGAGTGGAAGATGATGTAAGGATTACATCTGTGTGGTGAGAACCGTGGACATTGATGTGAGAGATGGCTTCTGTAAGACCAGAAACCGTCTTGATGGCTAAGACAAGTGCTAGATGTTCTGTGTCGAAATCACTTTCTGTGGCATCTTGGAGGAAAACACCTTGATGGGATAAAAGTTTGGATATGAGAGCCTTTTTACTGACTTCGTCGCATCGCAAGGAAACACCGGCTTCTAGAAGTGCTTCTGCAACTGGGGGAAGATTTGTATCTAGAGCAGCTTGCTCCACTAATAAAGTCTCGACGCTGTTGCACGCTGCTGGGTATGAGGTTTTAGAGTCGACAATGACCCTGGTCGCCATTGCTGGATCAGCAGTCTGCTCAAGATATATCGAGCAAAGCCCGTCGGCATGACCCATGACAGGTATTTTAGTAGAGGATTTGATATATCGGACAAGTTCATTTGAACCTCTGGGGATGACGAGGTCAATATACTGGTCCAACGATAACAATTGAGGGATGACATCCCGAGTGGTGACAAGCTGTATAGCGGCTTTGGGGACTTCCGTGGATTCTAAAGCTGCGGAAATAACCTTCGAGATGGCAATGAAGGATTCTGTGGACTCTTTGCCGCCTTTATTGAAGTACGTCAGTGACCAGGAGGAAAAAAAGAAACGAAGAATGGTCCTACCTTTCAGGATGGCAGCATTTCCAGATTTGATAGCAAGTGAGGCAATATTCGCAATAACTTCCGGTCGAGCTTCGAAAATAATCAGAAGTACTCCGATTGGACATGATACCCTCTCAAGATCCAGTCCATCATCTAGTCGTGTTCTCAACGTGACTTTGCCGACTTTCGTTGCCAGTTAGTAAAAGAGTCTACTTTTCACGAACGAAGAAAACTCACCTGGGTCCTCTAGGTCTCGTACATCCAATATGCCTTTCAGCATATCCTCCCACTTTCCTTTCTTTCCAAGATCCAATCTCGAGACTATACTTAGACTCAGACGGCCATCTTCGGCTTCTTTTCTGGCCAACTCCAGATCTCGAGCATTAGCAGTTAAGATCTCATCTTTATTTTGTAGAAGTGCATCATGAATGACAGTAAGCGCTTGATTCCTTGAAGCGGTAGGGAGTGTCGCTAGAGTATGAGAAGCTGACTTTGCCCCGCGTGCAGCTTCCTCAGGGAGTGCGTTTGTGAGAGACATGAGAATTGAGCTTTCCCACGAGGATCAAATGATCAATTTGAGAATGAGAAGAAAGATCTAGGACAAACGACCAAAGAGAGACTCTAGAAAACTGCAATTTCCAAGTCAATCCGTAAGCAACAAGCTTTACAACCCTTTGTCCTCCCTCGAGATGACTGTTTTCTCGAAATTTCGTTACACGTGACGGCGCAATCGGACTTATCTTTGGCGCTAACAAGCGGGCGGCCGACCCCAGGAAATCAACTGAGTCGGAGCTTCAAGGCACCACAGCCTTCTGTATCTTGTTAACTCATTTCCCCTCCACGCTCCACAAGGCTAATTGCGACGAGGAAGACAACAATCACGATTTCTTCATGAGTATTTAACGTTGGGTTTTCTAATCGCTTTAACTTGTTCGGCTTGATTTGGACATACAAAAAAGTCCTTGCTGCTTCTAGGCGTTGGACCTCAGTTGGCGCAAGATAGAAGATCGAAGACACTTACTAGTCCTCGAGCAAGATGGATAACCTCCTCTCACGAATGCTTGCTTTTCCTCCCCATCCGCCTCCTCAAGTTCCTCTCTCGGATCAACAGTACGATGAAGGAATCAAAGCACAAATAGATATCATGAGGAAGATGACGGAGAAGAATTTATTGCAGTCAACGTCGGGTGGTGAAAGTCCCTTAGATGTGAGCGCCAATGTTGACATCAAGTTTGTCATGAGCTGATATGTTCATGACAGGTCATCAATCCCGCATTGAATACAGTACCCTACACATTTATATTATTAGCCCATATCTCTGCTGCGCAAAACGGAGAGAAGAATATCGACCTCGAAGAACTGTGGGGGAAAGTTACAGGGTATCTGTGTAGCTTCGATGGTAGGCAGATCCGTTATGTGGGCAAAGAGCTTCATCGGATTATGGATGCCACGGCCAAGCTTGCTCGACAGACGCGCCAGGTGCGTCTCCTACTTTTTGAGCTCCAGGAAATGGTGTACTAACGTCTCATAGCCTGGTGCGGCAATACAACCAATTCGAGAAGCTATACTACGAGTTGATCCTTCGGGATCTGTTCTTACCTCAACGCATCTATTCCTCGTTAAACTGGCCCTCGAAACTCGCCAATACGAATCTGTTGCCGAAGTTTTGGACAAGCATATCCTATACCTGCCTGCGAAGGAAAGCATATCGTACACGAAATTTATATGTGATGTTGGCCTTGCTTCAAGCTCCTATGTCACCACACAGTCTGGTCTCACAACAAAATTGAGTCCTCTCGAAGTTTTGGAGTACTTCTTTTACAGTGGAATGGTCTATATCGGGTTACAAAGATGGGACGCTGCATTTGAGATGCTGGAGAATGCGGTCACATACCCGTCGAGAGATCAAGGTGTTAGTCTTCCCATGGTTGAAGCATACAAAAAGTGGTTATTGGTGGGACTTCTGCTAGAGGGAAAGGTTGTATATCTTCCGAAAACAACCTCTCACCATGCAGCAAGAGTCTATCACACCGTCGCCAAACCATATGAAGCTGTAGCCAGCATATTTGAAACCGGTTCAGCATCACGCCTCAAGTCGGAAATAGAGCACGGTCAGCAGATATGGACTGATGATGGCAACACTGGCCTCATGCTTTGCGTTCTATCCACCTATCAAAAGTCCCAAATCCGCAATCTTGCCAACGTTTACTCGAAAATTGGAGTACAGGAAGTGAACAGCCTTACGACGAGCGCAGAAACTGGTGCGAAATTGGCCTCCGTCCAGAAAGCAGAAGAACTTATTCAAAGCATGATTGGCGAAAGCACCTTGCATGGAAACATGATTAGAGACCAGTCCGGACAAACGGTCTTGACTTTTGCACCATTCGGCCCACTGCTGTCAGAAGCACAAATTCAAAAGGAACTGGTGACAACTACACGGCAAATCCAGAATCTAGCTGCACAGATCAAAATCACCGATCGGATACTGACACATGACAAACGTTTTATTGAGTCTGCACAGAAGGCGAAGAAAATTGCTAAGGCTAATGGCTCGGCCGATGTGCATATGGATTGGAACACGGTTATCGAGGATGAGGATATCATGACGGAAATGTACTAAATTCAATGTACTAAAGTCAATGAAGTTGTGACAAAGCCTCCCTGAAGCTGGCGAGAAAGTCAAGAATCAGAACGTTGGAGAAGTAAAACAAAGCTTGCATGACTTTTTTGTGGAGAAAGGGTCGGCTTATCGAAGAAATCGAAAGCAAAGCAAAGCAACGGCGCAATGAAGGAGCATATTTTACAAAGGGCAGCGCTGCATCTGCGAGCGAGATGGCCTGGTCATGGCGTCTATGAAGATATGATTGATAGCTACTATATTACGAGATAGAGAGCCTTTGCATTTCTATCATTCAGAGGAAGGCGAAGACATGAATGAAGAAATTTTGGGGGCAAAGTGCTCTTTTAATTGTGGGAATCTGTCAATGTTGTGCTTGATTGATCTAAAAATCTGTTATGCAACATCACTTGCAAACAGCCAGCCCGCAATGGCTGCAAATTATGAGATAAATTAACGCCTTTTCTTCGTGATGTGAGACAGCATACGATGAATCTACCCCCGCCTCGTTGCCGGCAGAGCACCTAATCTAACGTCCATACCTTAGATTACCCACTCCCCTGTATCCCGTTCATTTGTGATAAGCTACATAAAGGTGTACACCGACCGCACATAATCTAATCAATATTATAACTCTTGATCATCTCTGCCATCTTCGCAGCTTCCACTGAATAGTTTACAGGATTCGCGCCTAGAACATGATAGCGTACTCTGGACACCATGTCAGTTATACTTCTCTTTATCATGCCCCTTTTGATTTTCGCTTTCGGAAATGAACATACCTCGATTGATCTTGATAAGTATCAGTTTTCGCTCTGCACCTAAACGTCAACATCTTGCAGTTCGCCTGCTCAAACGCCCTCTCTAGGCCCGCCTGATCATTCTCTTTTAATTCCATCAACTGATCCGCGCTCATGCCCATGATCAGTTTTCCTACATCGTCGAATGCAGATAGCCACAATTGGCCGGTGTAATCGCTGACGTTCAAAGACATGATGTAACGATATTCCGGACGAGGATGGCCTATATTGCACTTCTCGCACCGCCAGGTACCGTCACTCGACTCTGTGACTTTCTTGCTGCAGCCCTCGCTTAGACAGGCGGGGTAGCAGAAGCTGTCTTGTTTGATGTAGACGATAGTAGCTCGGGTAGCGAAATAGTCGGGTTCGTCGGACATTCCAAGGTTCTCGTCACGGATCTGAGTGATGTATTTGAGGGCTTCTTGACGGCCACCTGCGGTTCCAGTGCCAGCCATGTTGGAGTGGGAGTTAAATGTTTCGGTGCGGCCTTGGGAATCGTACCATCCCTTGAGCTTGTGGGCTTCTGGAATATCGGGATCAAGGGACATCGTGCCGGAAGACAATAAGCTTAAACTTCTGCCACCAAAGTCTGACACCTTGGCGCCTTTGAAGGCTACAACAGACTCAGGGTCAGCATCGAAGGTAGTTGCAGTCTTGCCCCATATGGTCAATTTGACTGAATATCCAGTGTCATCGACCAAGGTCAAATCTCTTTTATCGTATGGTTTTTGAGTAGTCTTCGATACGATTTGTGACGTTTCTCCAACATCTTTGAGGACAGCGATGACATCAATCGTGCTGTCTTTCTCAACTGATTGCAGATCTGCAATGCTGGAAAAGTTGTATCGTACTTGGGGAACATTGTCTTGATCTTCAGCCTTCTCTACCACAGTGTCTCGCTCGAACATCAACTCGTAATCGTTCGGAAGATTGGAAAACTGCTTCTTCGCCATTGATACTCGACACGGGCTGGTGATGTAATAGACATGACCTTCCTGGAATAAATCATAAAAAGCATCGCATTGTTCGCCAAATCCTGTGGCCTTGATCTCTCCAGTCTCATCAAGAAGATTGACACTAAAGAGTTTGCCTGTACTATTTGGTTTGTTCCATGTTCTAATGTCTGATTTTGAGGTGACTCGAGCTTTGATGGTCCATTTGTGTTGGTACGGCGATAAAGCCTCGATAGGATATATGTTTCCGTGCGATGATGAGCTTGAGGGTCCTGTCCGAGACGGGAGAGCACGGTCGTGGGCTGCAGGTTGTTGAGGCTGTGGTTTGTTTCCATAGAAACCATTTCCAGCAATTGTGGTATTATTTGGCTTGACGTCCTCCTCTTCAACAACTTTGACAGCCACTGGATCGCCAATCTTTTCCATTGTTCCGAGATTTTCGATGACTTCGAGGTCCAGGATAATAAGAATTCTGCACTATTTAGCAGATGTATATGCGGGGTCACTGCAGTTTCTTACCTCTTTCCTTTGACTGAATTTGCTTGATATTGCTTCAAGCGAATGAAACATCCCTTCACAAGCTTGCCATCATGCACGACATGGTTCGCCTCTGTAATACCGTGAGCGGGGCAACAGAGAGATGGGCTGAAGAATGATACTTACGAGTGGCAAGCATACATTGAACAAAGTTTTGTACATCGCTCAGTACCAATCTGTATCTATCTGGCTGTCCCTCGCTGACCGATCCAAGTGCCTTGACTTGTACTATCTGACATATCGGTATAGGGAACTGACTTTCGAGAATATGGGGTTCGTTGAAGATTGCGCTGCCTAATATTAGCAATGGAAGAAAAAACTCGAAATCCATAATCACTTACTTCAAAGAACCTTGAGTGATCGCAGACCTTGCGTTCTCCATGGTTGTTATTGAGCGTATCGATTGTGTCTGGTACTCAGCAGTGTATAATGCAATAATGTTGACCAAGCCGTTGCCTTCAGAATTTGTGAGAAGTCGCGTCTTCCTGCGTGTAAAGTGATTTGGTTCACGCGTCTGAGGAACGTGCGTCACACTAAGTGTTTTGCTCTAACCATTTCGAGTTGATGATGAAAGACCCCGCCTCAGGTGCCCGTCGCTAGGCCCGGCCCTGCTGCCAAGCCATTGAATCCTGCTTTCTGGTTCACGGAATCAACAAACCGCCCTTCGTAACCTAAGAACTATTTATACCATCTTACAACATGGCTGACGAAATCGCGACAAAGGCTCCTGAGAGCGATGCGATGGAGGATACTAAGCCTGTTCCTCCTGTGGAAGCCAGCCTTTTCCCAGGAGATACGCCGGCGCAAAGTGGTGCGAGTTTGGGTGTAGGTGCATGAGATGACATGAATAACTGAGCAACATCACTAACTTGTGCAAGGAACATTGCGTGAAAGATAGACCAACGCGTCAGTACTTTCCTCCATTGCTTCTTCATTAATTCGATCGTGAGCATTTGCTGACTTAAATAGCATCTGGCCAAGGTCCCTCTGGAGAAATCACCCAACTTGGCGGGGTCGACGCCTACATCTCAAAACCAAACGACTACCCACATACGCCATCGAAACTCCTTTTACTCCTTACTGGAGCTACAGGACTTCACTCCAACAACAACCAAATTCAAGCAGACAAATATGCCAGCGAAGGATTCCTAGTGGTAATGCCCGACATGTTCTCGAACGATCCACTTCCCGGATCCGCTACGTACTCAGAAGAGAAAGACCCATCCCTGATTGAAAAGCTAAAGCTTCGTGCTGCAGAGACAGCCAAGAGCTTTCTGGCAGATATGTGGCTTGCAAGACAAACACCAGAGAAGATCATGCCAATTATACATAAAGTCATTGAAGCAGCCAAGGACGAATTCGCAGATGCGGTCGCGAGCGGTGGAGGGATTTACTCGGCTGGGTATTGTTTAGGGGGCCGGATGACTCTGCTACTGGCTGGAGAGAAGCCGGACACTGTTCACTGGGGACAACAAGTCAAGGATGAAGAAGCAGGGGTAGTCAAGAAGGGTCCATATATCAAGGCTGGGGCTATTGCGCATGCGACTTTAGTTGGCAACGAGGACTGGGAAGGAACCAAAGCCCCTCTGTCTTTCGTGTGTGTGGAGGATGATCAACTATTCTCTGATGAGGTTCAGGAAATTGGCAAGAAGTATATGAGCGAGAATAACGTGGAGCACGAGTTCAAGACATATTCAGGAGTTCCTCATGGATTCGGCGTGGTGGGAGATTACGAGGCGCTCAATATCAAGCAGGCGCAAGCAGAGGCATATGATCAGATGGTAACATGGTTGAAAGCGCATTGAATTTGGCATTGCTTTTGAAGTTTTAAGGGCGTTTGGTGCCTTGATGATTGCGAATTGAGTCAAGACTATACATTATGATGGCAATAAGTTAAGACATTCATGAGGCAACTCAGTATAGGATCGGCGTAGCACTAAGTGATTCGAAGTGAAGACGCCATGGATCTACCATACGGTGAGTGATCTTGCAAAACTATGTCGATTGACCGAATTATCGTCTCCAGTGAATATCGTACACATTTCTTCTCGTCCGACTCTTAACATTGTGTCATCTCGTCCCATCTCGTACAATATTCCTCATAGCCCAATACTACCGATTACGAAATAGTACAGATGATTTTCCCCTTACTGGTATTCTTCTCCATCAGCTGATGCGCCTCCACAACCTTCTCCCACGGCAACACAGTATCCACAAAGATCTTGAAAGTCCCGTCTTCGAACTTTGGCAAGTACTCCCACAACTGATCCCTCAGCTTCTTCTGATACTCCACATCTCTACTCCTCAACGTACTACCCTCAAACCTCACTCTCTTGAACACAAAGGCCGAAATATCAGCCTCCTTCACCTTCGTCCCACTCATAACTCCCAATTGCACAATCTTTCCGTCTCTCGCAGCAACATTCAAGTTCCCCTGGAAGTAATTCGCTCCTACGAAATCAATAATAATATCAACGCCCTTTCCATCCGTAGCGTCTAAGATTTCCTTCGCCCAATCCTGCGTCTTGTAATTAAACCCCGCAGTCGCGCCCAGCTCCTTTACGCAGAAATCGATCTTCTCCTGGGACCCAGCCGTCACGAAAATCTTCGACGCTTTCGAATTCTTCGCCAACTGCACCCCAGCAATCGAAACCGACGACGCACCCGCATGCCACAGCACCGATTTCCCCTCCGCAAACTCGCCAATCAGATACAAAGCCTGAGTGGCAGTAATCCACGTCTCGGGGACCCCAGCGGCCTCTTCCCAGTTCAGATGGTGCGGTTTCTTTAATAGCATGTGTGTGTTGACGGCCAGGTATTCGGCATATGCGCCGCCGTATGCAAGACCGAAGACTTCGTCGCCGACATTGAGACCCTCTTTTACGCCGTCGCCGAGGCTTTCGATTGTCCCGCTGAACTCGACACCGAGGGTTTTGGGCGCTTGTGGTGGGACTGGGTACTTGCCTTCTCGTTGGAGGAGATCCATGCGGTTGAGGCCGAATGCTTTGACTTTTACGATGGCTTCGCCATTGGCGGCGGTGGGTTTGGGCGCAGAATCATTGATGAAGAGGGCATCGGCGTGGCCGGTGCCATTCTTGATATCTGGGAGGTTGTAGTTAGTGTTATGTTAAGCTGTTCTTGAAGTGCTTTTGCGGTTGGAGGAAATATGCAGACATGACGTTTATAACCACAGGGATTGTACTTACCAACAGCACGCATTGTTTGACTCATTGTGGTAGGATATCCTGTAGAAATCTAAACCGAAGTAAAAACACCTATGTTCAGCAAACAAAAAAAGTAATGCAGCTTGGAAAAACCGAGGTTTATGTTGCAGTAGAAAGCCGAAGCAGTGGGTCAATGACGATAGCGGGGCAATTATTCGGTCATTTAAAATCGGATTTCGGTCTTTAGTAAGGGGACGATCGTACTGGATTGTAGCTGCAGTTTTGATACTTTACGAACGGAAGCTTTCTTCCTGGGCCAATCATGCATCGCTTTGGCCATACTGTCGGAAAGATTAAAACATGCTTATTTTCACCTGCCGTGGTCTTTTTCTAGGTCCACATATAAAGATGGAAGGGAGAGTTGCATAGGAAGACATCCTCGGCCCCTTTTCATTACAACATCTAAGTGTGCAACAAGCTTTCTTATGATACAAATCTCAACTCCAGCCGAATGAATACTTCTGCTCATACTATGGCACGCCTCGAATCAATCTTAATCATCAGACGGACCCCATGTAGAACTGTCAAGCGATCCCCGTGTAGCACGCCTCCTCGGAAGTCTCCTAGGTGTAGACACCCTCCTCATCTCGGAAGATCTCTCTTTCCAATATTCGCCCAACTCGAGCATTTTCCTTGCTGTCGGACGTTCAAGAAAGCCTTCTGGCATAAGCATTCCTGTTGTCGAATCCTCTAGATGTTCAACCGCAGAACTAGTCTTGTATATCACGTACGTGTAGTCAGTCATAAGTGTTTTCCGGGCCTGAGCAAGCTCTCGAAATGGCTCGAAAGAACTGAGCATAGAGAATTCGGCAGCCTCCAGGCCCTGCGCTACATTCTCGTAAAGTATTCGAATCCAACGTCCAACATAGTTGACTATCATCGCTATCTCAATCCACACCAGACATTTTCCGGAGGTTATGAATTCCGTCAGGCTGTTGCACAGTCGGGTGGCTTCTGCAATTTCGTTCTGGACTCTAAGTTCTGGTAGGTCGTGAAGAAACAGACTACTCCACAGGGCGTATGCCATCTCAAAGTAATCACCAGTATCTACTGTGCGCGGTCGTTCACGCATGGATTCCAGGAATAACTCAGCTTTTAAGCATGATCCGAAAAACCACGCAGCGGTATTTCCTCTATAAAGCTCTTTTAGTCTTTGAGGTATCAAGATCTTTGGCGTCCGCAGAGTCGAGTCCTCGACGCATCGATGGACATATTGAGCGGCACTGTGATGAACGAAATCCAGCTCAATCTTCCCTCGGGAGTCGGCGGTAAAACCCACAATTGGTGAGCATAATTGCCTTGCAAGGTCTATGGAATCAAAGACTTCCTCGCCATAGTTTTCATGCTGGAAAATAAGATCCAATGTGCCACGAGTCAAAGACTTCCTGCCCACACGCACGAAGGTAGACATCTCTATCCATAAGAATACCTGCCGGCAGAGGCTTAATTGTAATGGCGTAAACGACTTTTCCATCGTGGAGAAAATTTGGTCGTATAATTGTAAAAGGCCCGTTGGTATATCCTGGAGTTGTCGTCTGATAGCTGCTGCACTGGGCAATCTCTCGATCTCATCCATCATCAACCGCGCAAACAGCCACAATCCGTCGGCCGCGGATGCCACTACGTTATAAACTTCATTCCCAAGTGGTGTGCCACTTATTGTGCTACATGCGTCAACCCTTGCGCGAACGTACTCCCATACCGGGTCACGAACATCGTTTGCTGATATGATTATCTCCTCGAATGGCAGGACGAAAGTATCGAGTAAGTCGGGCTCTTCTCGGCAAGTCAGAATCAGCTTGACTATTGTTTCCTGGGTTTTGGTACAGGCAATCATGGTGGAGGCTAGCTTCTCAGCTTCTTCGCACTCATCGAGAGCATCTACTACTATATAAACGATCGATCTCGAGGTGTTCTTGAGCGCATATTTCAGAGCCGCTTGTAGATCTGTGAGCGATTTAGCCTTCTCCTGACCACTCTTCTGAAACATATTCGTAAAGTAGAGATTGAGAGAAGTATCACGAGCCAGCAATTGTGCAACCAATGTTCTCAGGACTTGATAAGGCTGGTTCTTTCCATCCTCTGTCCCCTTGCAAAAGAAGTAAAGGACATCATCTGCGTGATGAAGCAAGATATGGTTGATGAAGAACGCAGTAAGGGTCGACTTGCCAGCACCTGGGTCCCCCCCGACTCTGAGAATCGACGAGGTCTCGGAATTTAGAAAATCTTGTGCTTCTGGAGTTCCAAGCGCCCAATGGCACGAGCCGGCTACTAGATCTTCATTGAGCTTATGCAAATCGTCTTGGACATTTGCTGGTGACAACCATTTCTGAACTTCGGCTAGAGTGCTTGCGATTCGTGCTTTCTCCTCTGCTTCTCTAGCCTTCTTTGCTTCTTCTATATTTGCAGCATTGGCAGCCCAATCTATCTGGGTGGAGTGATGAGAGATGTTATTCGATACTTGTTGAAATTCCTTGTCAAAAGACACAAATACAGCTGCTGATAGGGACTGTTAGTATACGACATCTAAGAAGGCAGTGAAAACGTACATATCGAAGAACGGGTATGATAGCGAACCACACGTATACATAAATCGATCAGGTCACAATAAAGTGCACCTATCGCCCTCTGCGTTTCGAGGTGGTTCTTAAATAGGGTCTCATAATTCGTATACCGCGCAAGAGAATCCACAATTATTTTCAGGATAATCGCAAGCTTCTCCAACGTTCTAACATGATCGCAAGCTATCTAATTCAAATCAGCTTGAGATTTCCGCGCACCAAGCCGGAACATGAACATTCTCACCTGAATAGCGAACTTCAGCGGCCCCCAGATTGGTGAGCCCATGGCCCCGTTTGTCTGGACAACAACATCCAGAACATTTTCGAATCTCTGAAGGGGTTCAAGAATAGGCTGGATAGCTTGAATCACGCGACTGAGTCCACGGCGACGTTCAGACCCCTGAATGATGGCTATACAGTCAGCGGCACTAGCTGGTGCTTTGAAAGCCGCCTTCTGAACTGGGTTTAAGGAATCCAGATGCTTTTGTATTGCGATTTGCCAGGCTTCAGGTGAACTATCGTAATGTTAGATGCATCTCATGGTAGGCAATAACCCCACTTTGACCGTTGCGACTAGTAACTCACGTTTTCGATGAGTCCATTTGGGAAAGTATACACAAGAAACTATATACAGTTAATGCAAATGGACAATAAAATAAGAATCAATATGTTCACGATGGCATACAAAATTCCCTTCACATCCGGAGAGCAAAACTTGTTGAACAAATAGATAGCTGTGCTTGTGGCTGTGCGTTTCCACTTGGAAGCATGCCAGCAAGCATGTCAGACCAAGCGATCCAACCAGAGTCCATTAGAATGATACAAGGTCTAATTAGATAAGGCTTCGTAGAAATATTCAATTTATCACTCCCAGAGTAAGCTGAGGCATGGGAGTTCTTGTGGCTTGTTTTGACAACCTCGACGAATTACCCCGCACTATGTATACTCTTCGGGGTAGAAAACACACGCCGATTTGGGACAATAAATTGAAGCTGATTACTGCTGTCGAACGAATATCTAAAAAGCCCTAAGATGTCAAATATGTTTGATATATTATTGTCGAAGAAATATCCTGAAGACTCTAAGAGATTATAATGTTTCTATTGTCCAAGTGTCTTTTGGGTCCTGAGAGCCCATACCTCAGATTGGCCTGTTTCTTCTACCCTGAAGAGACCGCAGTAATACAAGCAACAATGCAAGTTTCGTTTAGGAGAGCTCTACTTCAGAAGTACATTTTCAAATAGTTGAGATTGCAGTTGGGTCTGTAAATAACAATCATCCTTGCTTCAGAAATATATACAGCTCAAACTCGAACGTTGAAGTAAGCTCATGATCTGGTGGATCAATATCACCGAGATACTACATAGTGACAGAAAACATTGGCATCTAATACCTTAGGTACTTCTATTCTTGAGATATTTCGACACGGTTGCTCAGTTTCTCAAAATAATAGATTCCCTGATGATTTGCTCTCAAGAATTCATATAGCAGTTGATGCAGTATAAAGGGAGTTTCTCCTGACTCCAAGATCATACTTGTGTTGGTGCACTCATGAGGATCGCTGGATTGAGCCGAAGCTTTTTTTAACTGAATATTTATCTGAGTTTTTTACTAGTTGAATATTTTAATTTGCAGCAAATAAATGCAAAGTACACCATATCAGTCCAGCCTCCATTCCTTGTCTAGGGCTCTGTATCCGATTTCCTTCCCGCGATCAACTCCATGCACCTAGAATAGTAATGCCAGAAGATACGTTTGGTCATAAAATCACTGCCGAATGCCTCATCAAAGCAGATGTGCCTGCGCACCTCCAAGCGTTCTTGCTTAGACTTCAACCATGTTAACAGTTGCCGATCTCTTCGCTTGCCAGATTTTCCATCCGTCGAAGTATGGATGAGAAGCATCAGCCCCATCAGTTGCATAGAGAGTCTCCAAAGAGGCGATCTGACTTGGATGAATGAAGTGGAACAAGGGCATGACATTAAGTATCAAGACTGCATCAAAGATGACAAAAAACACGTGTTTGCGGATAAATCCTCTGGTCCCCTGAAGATTTTCGAAAAGTCGAACAGCGGATCGAACTGCAATGAGTGCAGATATAATATACAGCACAATCAAGAATCTCTTGAACGGGATAGGAACCGGAGCAAACTTAGATTCGGTCGCTCCGCAGATTCGTGGGGTGGGGTTGCGGGAAATGTTGTACTCGAATTTGCCATCGATGAAGACGAAAATGGCTAGGAATATCATTTGCTCTCCGAGTCCCGTCATCACCAATCTGTTTCCGAGTCTGACATTTAATGCGCTTGTAGTGAGTCGTAGAACGGAGCCGACAGGCGAGGATGAGGAAGGAAAAGCAATCAAAGAACAAGAAGATCTTTTGAAATCGGCTCAGTCGAACTGGGGAAAGTACTTCTCCGTCCACCACTTTCACGATGTGTTCATAATACATATAGATAGCTGCTGCCATGACTGTTGGTGCTGCTAAAATACAAGTGTATTGTATGGCGAAAGGGATGATCGAAAAGTCTGGGGATTCGGTGTGAGAGATTGCACAACATGCCCAACCTATCGCTTCGACTGCATATCTACATCAGTCAATGCTCATACACATCTTCGAGAATAAGAAAGCTCACGTAAACCACCGACTGCCATGGGAATGAAGAACTTTGCACGGCATCGTGTGGTCTGGTATGCGTGCAATGTAGTGGTCTGTAAGAAAACGCCTGCAAACCCAGCTGCAGCATATAAGGCCGGCACATAGCAGTAGTATGCACATGATTCGAGAGTTGCTGTTGCTACCATGATTGCAAAAGTTGGTTGTTAAAGCGCGAGAGTTCGCGGTAAGATCTTGTGGCGTGGAGTTAGGAGAGGGCTCGTGACTTGAGGAAATTATATACGGTGATTGCCTGATATTAAGACATGACTTTAAAGGAATATGATGTCTCTATATAAAGAGAACATTGATATTGAGTATGCCTGGTATTCGCAAATACCGCTGCTGTGCAAAAAGATCGTGATATGTTACTTTGAGTGACATCCCAATATTCCATACACAGAACAAGAATAGTAGAACTTCGGCGCGGCTTCCTACGATTTAGTTGGGATGCAAAAAAGCGAACTCAAACCTTCGAAACGATTGCCGAGTACGCAAATGCAACACTCTATTCCTAGATGGTTAGCAGCTTTCCGCAGCAACCACTGATGATCCAATGTAAATTTCAGGGGAAAGCTTAAATAATCGCGGCTCTTTCATAATGTCCGAGTCTCAGATTTCAACCTTGGCACAGCTACAGGGCTAATTTGAGCAGATGTTAGACTCGATGATGATGCTTTCCGGAATAGTCTGTATGCACAGCCAAGGCAGTTATGATTAAAGACCACATCTCCGGAGTCTTCAAAATCAAGAACGAAGGATCCACAGAACTTGCCCAATCGCATTGATCCCGAAACATTGGGGGACTACCCGTCTACTGCCTAAGAGCATATCTTCGCTCTGGAACGCATATATTGCGATCACTTGACCTGCTTGATCCATGTTCTGGGTTGTGCTTCCGGATCGGTGGGTACCTAAAGTAAGACTACGGCAGCATCGACCAAAAGAAAGGGAAAGCAACATAAAGTCTGGGGTAACAAAACAGAGGATTTGAGCATTGGGCAGAGGGATTAGGCGAAATCTCGAAGACTCGAAGGCATTCAAAAGTGATCTCCATTGCAAAAGACCTTGAATCGCACATGGGTCATAATGCATCAACAATTGCTAAGCACAAACCTTCAGAAGTTGCTAGCTATCTCTAGCAGGTGGCTGATCCGACGTCGGGCCGCTTCTCATTCTGCAGAAATCTGAAGCTACAGAAGTCCACGTGTATGACATGTATACAGCTAAGAACTTGGCATATTTCTTTATCTCTTGCAACTACCTTATATGGCAGTGATATACTGATACTTCGAGTGAAGGCCGCACGATTGCGAGTGCAAACCGAACCAAAGAACCTCTGAATCCAAAGAATGAATGTGATGGCAAAAATGCTTGAGGAAAGAAAGACAAAGGAAAACCTACAGATGGCATAGATGAATCTTATATTTTAGTTAAGTGAGGAAAGTATGAGCTTCACTCTGTTTATAATTCGGTAGTGTCTTAAAGTCTTTTCGCTAGCTGTCCAGCTCACACTAGTGATTCCAGATTGAAGACAAATGGCATCGAGTGGGTGTTAACAGCACCCACTTGCCTGAGTTCTGCTGCCCACAACGCGTACTAATGCTAGATTTAGAACCATGAAGGATTTTCGAATTTTAGGGCTTCGACTCACCTCAGCAACTTCACTGCTTGCATAACTAACTATCGTTCTTCGAATCGGGATCAGCAAACGCATTCCTACCGAGGACACAAAGAAGCGTTTTACAGTAAAACCAATAGCGATTATATTCCTCGCGTTCAAGTTTGCCTTCTGTGATTCGTTTGGTTCTTGTTGGTTGAAATCATGTTGCTGCGAGGATTCGTAGCACGAAAATAACAAGACCACAACCGGCGCCAATTAAGTCCGGGTCCGACCAGGTTACACATACAACGAGGCAGACTGGAATCCGATAACCCACGAAGCAACATCCAATCAGGATACGTGGCAGCGACTGCAGATTGCGCATCTGAAGCTTTCGCCGAGAAGGCTGCGTAGAAGTTCATAGAGAAGAACAAACCCAAATCCACTCTCACTACGATACGCGCACCTTTGGCATATCTGCCCTCAGCATATGCCATCTCACCTCTCACTCGTCTCAATGAACTCTTAAACGATGTCTGCAGTCTCATTGATGGCTCGCAGAAGACACTTCCCGCAACGGGCTTCTACAGTTTCCTAGACATGCGCGACCTGGGGGAGGTATATCCGCGGATTTATGTGTCTTCAGATGCAGGGAGCCAGACATATGGCACAGCCGGCGGCGGCTATACATTCGACCAATTCTGTCAGATAATCGGCAAAGATGTCCCGGTGCTGCAAGAAAGGACTTCTGTACTTACGCTAGCGGACCAATATCCCGAAGTGTATGATATGAGTAACGAGAAAGTCAAGAAAGTCTGGCCATGAGGTACAGAAGCCTTGAGACATTAATCCATGATGAAGTTGGACTGTCGGTGAAGTTGGAGGTGGAGCTGGACAAGGCATAGGTGAAGTGCGACAGGATTACTGTAGCTTCGTACGAATTTGAAGCGACAGGCTGCTTGAGGAATTGAACCGAAGTTCTATTTGCAGATAATAATGGCTACCTCATTGGGAAGACTTCTTCATTCCGCACAAATCGAGTGATGCCTCAAAGTGCAACATCTAGTAATCCTAAGGTGTCAGCAAACATGATCACCATTATAAGAAACCTGTCATGGTAAGTCGACTTCCTTTTAAAGCCATAGACTGCATAGCAGCAGCTATTGCGCCGTGGACGTGCTGTTGTGCCATACATAGGAGATGACTTGACGATCTGTTCTCCCGCACCTTTGGGAAACTCCGCTTTGTGATTGGCGATGCAGATGTGCCTGCATTGGCGAACATGTCAAACTAGGTGGCGTAGTATGAAGTTTAGATCGTATTTCTGCCATGTTTAGTAGGTGGCGCAAAGTAGGGAAGCAGAAAGCTAGCATGCAAGCTGTGTTCAGCTAGTTGCATGGTCTGAGAAGCTGCGAGGAGGAATGGGCCCAACAACTCAAGTGGTGGAAACAGGATGCTCGTGAATAGCCTCTGGGCGAAACCCTTCCTCGATCGACGTCCTAAATGGTTTCGTCTCCACGTTTCCCATCATCCCTTGGAGCCTCATCAATTGTCCATTTAGAGTCGGCCGCCATCCTGTACTTCAGGCAGAAATCATCGGACGACGTTCCCGAATAAACGCAAGCTCAAACGGACCCCTGATTAGATCATTCATCCTGCCTTGTTGTCACAATTGGACGAAACATTACATCAAAAGAAGTTCGCCTACCGAGTTTACGGAACACTTCATGTTTCATGACAAGCCACATTCGCTAATAGATGCGGTAAAATATAGACGAAAAAGGTCAGCCCCACATACTTTGCTTATTCTTGCCCTTGATGCCGCCGGCCATGCAGGGTGTGTTCTTGGGAAGGGCGAATGGTTTCGAAACTGTGCATCCCACGCCCTCTTTCCCTTCCCTCTCAAAGTCGCCGCATTGCCTTAGGTTGGCTGCATAAGAATGCATACTTAAGGGGGCATAAGATAATGGGTCATGAGCCAAAAATTGAAGTCTTATTGAAAATTCATTCTGTTCGCGTTGTTAATTTTATGGGTCCGAGGTAGCCCTCAATTGCCTATCCCCTCGCTAGTTCCTTAGATATACATTCTGCGTATAAGTCGTTTATTTATTGTCAATATGCAACCAATAACTAAGGAACAAGAGTCCACCCTTCAAAACTGGGTGCTCCATCATCCAGGGCGGCTTCAGCAAGGCGACCTGGCTTTCCTCGCGGGCGAGTTAGGCCTACCGGAGGGGTTCATCAACTATTGGTGCAGTGTGAATAGTCGTAAGTTTGCCCCCCTGCACATGTACGGTATATGGGACTAATACAACAGTGCAGACATGCAACTTGACATAGGCGCTGGAAAAGTCGACTCACCTGTTGATAATGTTGGCTTGTATCAGCCGAGTGATATTCTACTTGACCTTCCCTCGTATCACCCGTCTACACTTCGTATTGGTCATTTCGAAGACGATACTCTGAATTTCGATCTGGCCATGCCTGATGCAAGGTGGTCTTCTATGGAGAAACCATGCGAGGAGTTTTCTGGCATGATAGAAACCACCAGAGACTCTGATTCGGGGGAGATGTGGAACGAACAGTCGTCGCGCCAGAGTGTGGCTAGTTCGTGCTTCACGGACAACAGCTCATCAATACTAACGTCATCTATTTATGGAAGCGTGTGTGGATCGAGTAGATCATCCGGCATGTCCTACGGATCCGTGTTCCCTTGGGACACAAGCTCGATGTTGAATTCCGTCGAAGAACACCCTCATGGCCTTTCGGAGCAACCAGTCTCTGTGCCAAATCGCAACATTCTTGGTCTTTCACAGGTTTACCAATCACATTACCAAATGAATAGACCGTCCAAGGCTACCATGCACCAACGATCTGTGTCAGATAGCGCACCGCAGCAACCTGCTCACGATATTTCGCATCATCTTAGTAGTATCGACAAGCCACGTCCTCAATCAGCAAATGCCAAGCCAAAACCAAACGTAAATCTTTACATGAAGAAATTGCCCGAGGTACCAAAAAAGGCAGATAAGACTCAAGGAAAGTACTGTTGTACCGCTTGCCATATGCCCTTCGGCTGCAAAGGTGATTGGAAACGGCATGAAGGCTCCCAGTGTGAGCCACAAAAGTTATGGTATTGCATGTTCCAGGATGCAGCGGTCCAAATACAAAATACTTGGTATTGCATTCTTTGCAACGAAAAGTTCCGAGACCGTGGATCCTTAACACAACATCTAACAACGCAACATAAATTCCACTTATGCGTCAACAAGAAACTGCACGATAGAAGCTTCAAAAGAAAAGATAAACTCAAAGACCATCTGCGAAAAGTCCATGGCTTGGCGGAAGGATGCACAGGATGGGAGAAGTGGCATCAGGATGTTCCGAGGAAGCGGGCGTGGGGGTGCGGATTTTGTGGTGCTTGGTTCATCAATTGGAATGGTGAGTGTTATTTGCTTTTGCATTGCCATCCCTTTCCAAAGATTTCTAGCGCCTGCACATTGTCTTGCCGAGTTGTTCGGCATGTCTGCATGTTCTGATGTGAGAAGTGCAGGGAGGCATCTGAGAAAATCGGCACTGACACGATGACAGAGAGACTTGATCATATTGCAGAACATTACGAAAAACAACAACTGAGTATCTCCCAATGGTCATTCTCCAATGTCATCAAAGGGTTATTGAAACAACCTAAGGATGAGGATTTCGACGTCATGACTGCTTGGAGAAATTTGACTGGCTTGAATGACCAACACTATGTATGGTCGGACAAGAACGCCTTGTATCTGAGAGACAAGCTAGAACGTCGTGAAGGTACACCACAGAAAATGGCCGAAGAGGCCAAACGCCTGGCACAAAAGTCACCGAGGGGTGCTGCTCCTCAATTTTGGCTGCTTCCTGAATCTCAAGCCGTAAGGTTGGCCAGGGACATGTTAAACCAGCCACTTGCCGATGCCTCCTTAGGCACCAAGAATAGTGGCGGCCCCCTCTCTCACAGCTTCACAAAGAATGCTGACCGCGATGACGCCAACATACCGTACGGTAACGCGCAGGGCTTTCTTTAGAACCTGCTATTCCGACAATTGAACCTTGAAAATTATGGACAGGAAGTCCTAAGATGAGAGATAGGCTGATGTAATAATGGTACAATAGAGAGAAACGCTCAGAAGAGCAAGAGGCGCATGAACATTTCGAAGGAACAGGAGGACACGGCCCGCAAAGATGTCGCCTTAATGTTTAATGAGCTATGATGATGCTTTGGCATGGTTCCCTATATAGCGACAGTGTGCTGGCACCATTTGTGGTTGTAATTCAGATCGGGAAGGAGGATTAGTAGAACACATGTCATATAATGTTGAGGAATTGAATGGATCGCCTGCTGCTCGATGTATTGCAATCAGGAAAATGTCCGAAACTGTGATTTGAAGGAGTTCTACCGAAGTACAGTACGACGTCCTCGACGTCCAATTATAGCGGTGTGATCTGTGCGCACGGGTATTCTTGCCAAGTTAGCAGACCCCAAATTATTTGTGCCCCTCTATCCTTAACCTCGTCCCGCGGCACACGAATTACCTATACCCGCTCAATAACATATTTGCTCAAAATGGAGACCTTCGAAGAAATGCAAAGTCGTCACCGAAAGGAGCAAAAAGATCTGCAAGGCCGTATCACACAAAAAAAGAAAGGCGCAACGAAGAAGACTCGCAAGGGCGTGAACAGCGAATGCGAAGATTTAGAAAGACAGCTCAAAGAACGACAAGCTCAAGAAGTAGCATCGCTAGGTGGTGAGGCGGTGCCTAGTATTGTTGATGATGTACCTGAGCTGGATGAAGAGCCTTCTACGCCCTCTGCGACAACCGCTGAAGCAAATGACGTTGATAACTTGACGGACAGTCTAGAGAAGGCTTCAATCACAGACACGAGCGGAGTTGGGGCAGCACACCCGAAGAAACGAAATCGGCAAAAGGAAAGACTGGCACGCAAAGCTGCAGAAAAAGAGGCTGAGGTTGAGGAAGCTAGGAAAGAAGCTGCGAACCTACCAGATCCACGAGAAATAGAGAGGAAACGAATGTTAGAAGAAATCGAAGCAAGGAAATTGATCGAGAAAGTCATCAGACCGGATGGACATTGTTTGTTCTCCGCGGTTGCAGACCAGTTGTCACAAGCTGGAGTGTCACTTGGACCGGAAGCTGAAGGACTCAAAGAAGACCAGCGATATAAGGTTGTGCGAAAAGCGGCTGCAACTTATATCGAAGAACATCCGGATGATTTTGTAGCATGGTTGGAAGAACCTCTCGATATCTATGTTCACAAAATCAAGGACACTGCCAAATGGGGAGGTCATTTAGAGCTTCTCGCTTTGGCCAAAACCTACAACGTTGAGATATGCGTACTGCAGAACGGTGCAGCTCAGAAAATTGAACCTGGGACTGAGAAACCAGAAACGATTCATTTGGCATACTACAGACATGGATTTGGTTTGGGCGAGCACTACAATTCACTGAGAAAAGCAACATGAACATAGTATTACGAGAAAAGCATCAGGTACCATGTCTGAGATCATTTGCTATTTAGCTTATCCTAATGCGACCAGACGCCCACCCAATCAGTTATCTTGCCGTCAGCATCATACCCCATCTTGTTGGTCCTTTTAGGCTGGAAGTGTGCAATACGCTTCAAACCATCCGCATGTGGTGGACCAAGTTTCTCTACATCAAGCTCGCACCCTTCCGCAGTGTATGGCAACACTTCACCTGGTCGTGGCAAATGACCTTCATAAATCCGTGGAGGCATAGCCCATGGTGGTCCTCCAGTCGAAGGAGGTTTAGTGGTAGGAAATTCTAGACATACGAGTCTTCCTTCTGAGGAAAGAAGCTCATGATACCGTTTTGACCAGGTTGGTCTTAACACGGGCGGTAGCGCACATCCAAACTTTACAGAAGGTTAGTAACCTTGACATCGATCGATCCGAAGGAAACATACTGTATAATCATAGAATAAGTCAAAATTCTTTTTTCCTTCCACCTCTTTCAAGAATTCATCCTTGAAGAAATCTCCGGACAACCAGGTGATCTTTCCCTTTTCAACCCCTTCTTTAGTCGCATAAGCACCCTTCCCATCGTTCTCCTTCGCAAAATCCTTACAGCCTTGCAATGCTGTATTGGAGATCTCGAGTCCATATGCATCATAACCCATAGCACTCAACAGTAGGACATCATAGCCCTTTCCACATCCGGCAACTAAAGCCTTCTTCCTTGATCCATCAGCTTTCTTGCATGACAAATCTTCACGTTCATTCAACACATCAATGAATGCCGGATTGGGCAACCCATTGTCCCATGGTGCGAAGTTCGCCTTCCAGAGGTCATCCCACTTCTCTCCGTGACTAGCTGGATCTTGATTCTCAAAAAGCGCTCTCAAGCGAGTCGGGATGTCTAGATTCTTTAGATCCATAGCTAAGATATGTATGAGAGAAGAGGCCTGACGAACCAGGTTGAATCTCCTCCTTTGATGCCATCTTATACCTTTCTCCCCGTGAACCCTTCGCTCTTGTCGTAGGAGACTCGTGTCACGTCCTTATAACTGTTCACAACTAGTCTTCTAAGCAAATCGTACCACCTATTGTGTTTGAACAATCAGATCAAATAAAAGTATGAGAATCAAACTGCCAAGGCTGGAGCGAGTCGTCGATTTTGGCTTCAATGTGCTCTGTTGTAACTACAAGGGTGAGAGTAAGATCACATAAAAAGAGGGACAAAAAAGCACGCGTCGGTGGTCGGACATTATCAACCATTTGGGCCTCGGCTTGATAAGAGCTAACCCGGATCCGTTGGTTCCACCTCGTTCAGAAAAGGGCAGATTGAATTCTCCTTTCTGTTCATCTACATACATTAGTGATCGTTTTCTGACAGCAAATAATGAATTCTTCGGCGCTTTTCAATGTTAAGGTGAGCCAGACATAGGAATATCCATGGAAATGATAAGATATCTGACAATGCAATAGGACAAAGTGGTTCTGGTGACCGGCGGTGCGAAGGGAATTGGACGTATGATTTCTGAAGGCTTCGTCACCAATGGAGCAAAAGTATACATCTCATCCCGGGACGCCAAAGCTTGCGAGAAAGCCGTGGAAGAATTGAACGCACTTGGTATACCCCCCTTCCAACCCCTCCACTCTCACCTCTCCCTCTCAACCAATAGCTAACCCCGCCCCTCCCCCCCCAGGCAAAGGCCCCTGTCTCTCTTCAACATCATCCGCAGCCGGCGCAGGCT
>LLKJ01000330.1:0-13355 GCA_002242865.1 Clarireedia sp. CPB17
GGATGGGGGTTTGCATGCAGGCGCTAGTTTACGGGGAGGGAGGACGGACCCCCACAGTGAGATTGTGGGGGAGGGGGTTGTAGTTTTGGAGGAGGGGTTATGCGGGAAGTGGAATTGATTGAGGTGGCAAGAAGCCTATGCTGGTTTTTGGGGAACGAAGGTGTAATAAAGAGAGTATTGAATATAACTCATTTCTACTAAAGTGATAGGTGGGCTATATTCTTATTATATTTCTGAACCGAATCCGATAGGAGGGCTCCATCACAGTAATAACAGATCGATGATAACCTCTATAAATATCCCCTCAGAGAATTAGTAGCAAGCATTCAATTCAAGCTAACTCAATATAATTGGTATACACGATTACCAGCAGTAAGTGCACCTATATGATATGCAATATCTACAGCATCCTACTTCCAACCTTACCAAGCGTCTTTCCTAATCTTTCACCTCCAAATCCTCCACATTCCCAGCATCCAGCCCCTTCTTCTCCCTCATGGCTTGCTCCTCCTTATTCGCCTCTGCACTCCCCTCCAAACCATAAGCCATCTTCCCATCGCCCGGCGGTCCCATCTCAAACGTCTCTCTCACCACCGTGTACGAATGATACCCGCACCGCGCCACCGGCTGCACCTTTTTCAAATCAATCAGCCCGTCCGTCAGTACCGAGTCCGAGATATGCACGCCGACCACCCGTCCAATAATCACATCGGTGGTGCCCATTGGTGGGTTTCCTGGTAGACGGAGAGTAGTGTAGTAGGCGCATTCGAAGCGGATGGGAGAATTAGCAACCATCGGGACGGGATGCTTGAGCGTGTTGGTCATCACTTTTTCCAGACCTGCGGACTGGAATTCGTCGGTGCCGTAGGGGAGTTGCTCCGAGGTGACGTTCATGGCGTGGCGGAGATTCCAGGTGCAGATGTTCCAGGCGAAGGAACCGGTGGTTTCGGCGTTGATGGTGGTGTCCTTGCGCTCGTTTTCGTGGGTTTGGTTGGCGGAGAACATGACATATGGAGGGTCGAAGGTTAGGTTGTTGAATTGACTGGATGGTGATTAGTATGGAGAAGCTATATAGATTGGGAATCGATAGATACCTGTAGGGCGCAAGATTATCTTTGCCGTCGACGGACCGGGTGGAAATCCATCCTATCGGTCTAGGGACTACGCATGCCTTTGGTAGTCAGATTAGAAACATGTAACGTGAAGGGGGGTTCATTGTGATACTCACTTTAAATGGATTGCGGGGTAGACCGTGCGGGGTAACTCCGGGCTCGTAGTAAACCATGATTGCAGGTAGAATTGTGATGAAGGTCGTAGACGGAAAGTTTGTAAGAGATTATTGAAAGCCCGATTTCGTTTATGATAACTTCAAGCTGGAGGATATTTGATATTTATTATCTAGAAATCAGATCATCAAAGCTGGAAGACAACCAATATGCTTGTCAGAGTGGTAGATCTCGCACATATCATGGTCGATCATACACCAGTAGTGTAGGAAATAGTTCGGAAATATTTCGCATAATTCAGGGAGAAGAAAGCGACTTCATGAGACAACAAACTTGTTCAACGAAAGAAGGGTGATGCAGAGAAGTAAGGGCAACTTAGAGTATAGCACTCATGCCAATGCCTTCCGATAGTCGTCCGTCGAAGGAGCTGCTCATACCAATTTCTCTCTCATGGATGAGTTGCCCTGGTAAAGATGCCAAACGAAATCACCGAATGCTTTTGGAGCAGCGATTCCGCGTTACGCAAAAGCTACAAAAGTATCAACCGCTCACTTGACCGCCATTCAGAAGATCCCTAGTCATATCCACAGACACGAAGACAGAGAATCACCTAATGGAAAGCCGGAGAGCTCAAGTCTGCATATCTGCATCTGAAACCTTTTACATTCGGCAGAGATGGACCGCTTCCGCTCATGTGCAAGAACCTCACCACCCCATTCAAATCCCTTCAATCATCGGAACTTGAGGCTTTCACAGGTCGCACCTTAATTCCCGCCTGGACAGACTACTTAATCGCACGCCCGAGGGCTACTCGCTTGAGAAGATTCCTGTTGGAAAAGCTGCTCGTGAGGTTCCAGAGAGCTTAAAGACGCCAACGCTCTGTCCTGCTACCAGCGCTACAAGAAGTCAAAACTCAGTATAATCCGCACCTACACGAAATGAGAGGAGATCACACGAAAGTCATCGAGAATGCCTGTGACCACTCTCACTCCACGTGTAGTCGGAACCTGTAGTCCCGAGGCTCTACAGTGCTGTGATATAGCCATCGAAGGAATGCCGTAACTGTGGGAATAGTTGTCGTTCCTCTCTCGGGGTTGAGTGTGGCTAGACAAAGTGGCTAGGGAGATTGGATTACCGCAACAGCACAGCCAAGCGTGCTTTTGTTCCGGCACCCAATGAGCGGCACAGCGAAATCTGATTTCTACCTTCACCAGCTTCGCTCATAATCGTTCTAACAGCCGCAAAAACCATCGCGACCAATGTAAACCCTCGCATTACGATCGCTGAACTCTCCAATGTTCTCTAGTTTACTCTATGTACGCTTTTCCTATCTATTTGCACCAACTACTAACAAAGGGCTTTGTTATTTCACACATCTGATAATATAATGCAACTGAAGCCTATACCTACACATGTTTGAGGGCTATACTGATTCAGTCACCTTTGTAGCCTTCTCAATCGACCCCTCTCAACCGACTGTACACAGCTCGCCTCGGTGGTACGTCCTTGCCTTCTACATCACATGTAAGTGTCCTAGATCGAGATCAATCTAGAGGACAACCAGGGTTGTAAACCTGTTATTTGATATTCTGCTGGTAATCGGTGACCAAGATAGGCAATTGGTATCATATCGTTGCACAGGTCTGCAATATTGAGTAGTAATGCGTCTTATAGTAATACAAAGACATGTATCGGCCTGGCCTGAGAGCCAATATCTTTCAACTATGATTATCTTACTGGTTTAAAGATAGATGAATTCTCCCCGAGATACCCCGCATTATGCAAGATAATTTGAAAATAGTAAGTTATCTCGGAATAATTACCTGCATGGACAAGGATGTTATCCTGTCTATGCTTGATATTGTGGCGCCGTGTATTTTCAAGAGATGACCGACTATCCAGCGAGTTTACCAAGGTTGGGTAGGGAGTGGTATCGAAATAGGTGCAACTTCGGTACTATGGAAGAGGTCATTTCAATCCTGCTGCATCTCAAAAGACCGGTGGTATCACTGGTACGAAGATGAAATACAAGATAACGACTGTGCCGCTTTGTGATACACTCACCAAGACAAAGCCAGTGTTGCTAGCAACAGAATATACTTGAAGGCACGTCGTAATGCATCAAGAAAAGAACTACAGGTTGAATATCAGATTCAGTACAGCCTATAGGAGCTTTCTCCGGATTGAATAAGTTGTTGTATGTAAGGTGCATTACATAATGTAATGCACCTTGCCCTCAGGTTTGTATGGGCAAGTTGCATACGAACGGTGCTGTGGGTCGACCTCTCCCAGAGCCCCAGTGTCCCGACTCGGCGACTCCTGAACAGATATTCAGATGGTGGCATCAAAAACACATGCATACGGCTGTAACCCGAATGTTGATTTAAAAGGTCCAACCAATAGCAGAATTACTGCGCGGCGGCTCAGAACTGAAATTCTGGGCGTGTTGAAATATCAAATCTGTGCGACTGAATTCGCATATGTGCGCTTTCTACAAACTTCATGGATGAGATGACCATTGTTTCATAGACTTACAGCATATCTCGACTAGGGGTTATTTTAGCTGCGTCTTATATGTTTGTCACAGCACTGAAAATACCGGTCTATTCGATGAAAGTATTCTTTAAGAATGGAGAGCTTAAAATAGACCCAGAATATATGTTTCTTACGATACCGCAAGCGCCTACAGAAAATCAAGTAAACCCCTTCCAAATCAAATCGTAGCGAACAATTAGCTATCTAAAAATTTCACTGCTGACCGGATGAATTAATCACCCTTGCTTCAGTCTTGCGGATGTTATGATAGTCCATATCTTCCAGAACATAGGTGCTTTCCACACTCTGAAGTGTATTGTCTTCCCTTCCGGTTTTGTAATGACCACCACCAATGAATCTCTTGAGACCACTCATTGTAGCTCTCGTTAGGTTCTGAGTTTCAATCTTTGGTGTGTTTGAATTTAGTGTTTGCTGGTCACCATCTGACATCCGACGAGGGCTACGCTTGCTTGATTTTGAGAATCCCGAACGTCGTAAGGTAGACAGCAATCGTCCCAGACGCTGTAATAAGTTCTCCCGCCTTTCCCTATCATCCAGAGGAGTTTGTGTGCTAATGACGTTACGAATGACAATAACCGAAGTCATGATCAGCGAGATACATCCTTCCACCATAGCCCAATACGCTGACCACACAGGTGAAGCTCCAGCTCTGTTTGGCTTAGTGTCACTCACGACCCCGATGAGTCTTATGAGCGCGCATGTAATCATAGCCACTGACAAGCACAGCATAGCAGCAAGAGACATTTTTCGAGAGAGTGGCATCCTAGCTTGTCGTAGAATGACGACAGGGAGGGAAACAACTTGTAGGCGGTTGAATTAGCGGAAACTCTCCGAATACGGGATCATATAGATGTAATATTGAGAAGACATACTCAGGACATCGCAGATAATATCAATGCATGTACTAAGGACGTTGCCCACCAAGCTTCTCACATGTTGATGGGGGTTTCTGGTGCATTTGACTGTAAACTCTTTTAGTCAGTCCTTCGGATCTTTAAAGGAAATGGAGTGATAGAAACTGACCTGCTTGTGCACCGAAATGCGGACAGATGATAATAGAGACCATGATAGTATATAACCAAGATACGGTGACGACACCCACCGTCACCCAATACAAGGTTCTGATCTTCTTCGGCATGCCTTCAATCAAAGGGTGAAAGAAATACTGGAATGCAAACTTCACCATATATACGGAAGTCCAGTTCGTGAAGTCAAAGATTGTTGCCCATTTAATCACCTCTAATAGCATGGGAATCTCTTCTTGGAAAGGTATCACTTTCCCTCTTTGTATCGCTTCCGTTAAGTAGAGTGCGCCGAGTGCCTTGGTACATGCGCTGAATGCCACAGCCAATAGTATCGTTGCGAAAAGGATTAGTCTATCATCCCAGCGTATCTCTCGGTTTCCAAAGACGCGGATCACTAAACGAGAGACGCCACAAAGGATAGCAATTCCAAATAGAAAGCCGGTCGAGATCTGTGAGAGTGGTCAGTATATACGATAATACGAAGAAGATGTCTTCTATCAATTTGTACCAAAAAATCTCTTCTATCGACTCTAGCAGCGTGATTAATGACTTGCTGCCTGCCAGGAATAAACTCGGCATGTGGCAGCATGCTTACAATCAGATCCATTTTCGATGAAGTGAGCGTGCATAGCGGAGATGAAGTCTAGAAAGAAAAGCGAGCGGATGAGCGTTGCTGAAATATTCTGGATGCTGAGACTATTTAAGTAGTCACTGTCAGCAGGCTGATATGGATTGTAAGTGTAGACTGTGTAGTAGATAATAAGAAGACCAGCCCCTAGTGAAATGGCACAAACATCAAATCATGTAACCCACAAGTAAGACGAGCACTCCGCCGCACAGAGCTGAAAAGGCCTCCCAGCAGTGGACTTCCACGGGTGGATTTCATAATAATTAGTTTGGGGGTTAAATGCACAAAACTGCTCTATACATGATTTTGAGACTTGTGAGAATGCAATTGGCAAATATTTATAGCCTGTGTGCAACCTATACGACTGAGCTTGAGAGCTTTACGAGTCTAGATGAGTACAGTATTTGCCACTCGCGTAGAGTTTGTTGAGGGCAAGAGGCACAGAAGTTTCGAAGTCAGGCTCTCATTGAAACGCTCGTGAACAGAGAAAAGCACTATGAGATTGAGGATGGTGAGTAGTAGTAAGGGTGCTTGATGCGCCAAGGCTTCACCGAGGAGAAGTGTACTGTAGTTGCATGCATGTCAACAGCTTGTGTGTATGTAACAGTACAGTAAGCGAAATACTTCGTGCTCGAAACAGCCCCCGCCCCCGCCCTCCATATTGAGGCTAGTACACGCACCCTTCGGCAAGTGAACGGCGCAAAAATTCGATTCGCCCAGCCAGTCGTATCCCATTTAAGTGCCAGCCCTGGTGGCCTAATCTTTGACGACAAATTCATTTGTACCTGAAGAGGTAACTGACGAAAGATTCAGTCGCTTACGCTTCAGACTAAACCCGTACCCAGCCTAAGCAATCGCACCTGCACAGTTGAGTTCAACGACGGTGCCCTTGAATGGCTCTAAACCTCTCGTTACGCTTACCTCCAAGAAAATAACGCCAGTATTATGGCTCGATTGAGTGTGGCCGCTGCGATCGCAGGAATTGCCGTCTTCATGACCGTGTTCGTAACAAAGCTAATTGCGAATCGACAACATATACGAAAGCTTCAAGCAGCCAAAGCAGTGAGTTAATCATTCCCGTGCTATGTTCGAAATCATCTACTAAGCCTTAATGCCATCGCAAAGCCAATGCCAGAATTTCATCCCGTCTTTGGTCACTTCCTTGCGTTGAGAGACTGTATGAAAGTGCTGCCACGAAATGTTACGATGCACGTCATGGTACGGCAAATAGCAAAGGAATTCCCTAATGGCATTTTCTATCTCAACTTATGGCCATTTAACAAGACGCTCATGATTGTTACCAACCCTGTTGCGGCGACTCAGGTTGAAACAGCTTCCCTCGACAAACCATCTGCTATAACCGATACCATGGAGATCATCAATGGTGGGCCATCGCTGATGACAATGCACGGGGACGTATGGAAAAAGTGGCGTGGTCTCTTCAATCCAGGCTTTGCCTCTGGCTATGTGACCGGACTTGCACCGGCTATCGCTGATGAAGTCGCCATTCTCTGTCAATTGCTCCATGAGCAGGCAAAGAAAGGCGAGATATTTCAGCTGGAAGAATACACATTGCGGCTCACATTCGATGTCATCAGTCGCGTAACCTTGTAAGTTACCGCGTGGAAAACACCCTGAATATGCTTTTACGTGTAGGGCTTTTACTTACTTGGCCTCCTAACTTATAGCGGTGCTCGTCTTCATTATCAGACTCAGGGAAGTGTTCTTGCAGATAGCCTCCGGCGGCAAGTCTACTGGACTCCGTATGCAACCACATTCAATCCATTTCGCCGCTGGTTGAGTCCTCGTCCCTTAGTCCAGAAGTACAACAGCTACTGTATAGATCGATACCTTGATAGTGAGATAGATAACCGATTCGAAGAATTAGCGCTGTCCCGCCAGAACCTCACGACGAAGTCGCAATCGAGGTCTATAATTTCATTGGTCATGGATCAATATCTAAAAGATCTGGGTGATACCGGGGAACTGTCCAAGAAAGCTTTCAAAAAGCTTGTCATACCACAACTTCGAATGTTTCTTTATGCTGGACACGATACAACAAGCAGTACGCTATTATATTGCTACCATCTACTCTCCAAACATCCTGATGTCCTTGCGAAGGTCCGCGATGAGCATGATAAGGTATTTGGTCCTGACTTCTCCGTCGACCATTGTCATCAGGTTATCACAAAGGATCCGACGCTTTTGAATCAAATTCCATTTACATTAGCAGTTATCAAGGAGGTTCTTCGGCTTTATCCTCCAGCGGCAAGCCTGCGAGAAGGCCGTCCGGGGCTATTCCTCAGCGACGAAGAGGGCGAGCAGTATCCTACTGAGGATTGTTATATTTGGACACTGAACCTTGTGATGCATCACAGTCCCAACGTTTTCGTCAACGCCAAAGAATTCATCCCGGATCGGTGGTTGGTCGAGCCGCAAGATCCACTTCATCCCAAGAAAGGATCTTGGCGAGCATTCGAATGGGGCCCACGAGCCTGCATTGGGCAGACACTTGCTCTACTAGAACTCAAGGTGGGACTAGTTATGACAGTTAGGATGTTCGACGTCGTCCCTGCGTATGATGAATGGAACAAACTGTATCCTAAGAAAGGTATTACAACAGTGGAAGGGGACTATATCTACCAGGCGGAAATGGGTGGAGGTGGAGCTCATCCCGTAGATGGTTTCCCGGTCAAAGTTGCGTTGCGGAAACCTGAGAAATAATATCCAATACATAATGCGAACTAACATTTTCCCTCTAAATGAAGAAAAGCAATGTGAAGTGTAACACGGGCTCACCATACGAGAATTGCACTCAGAGAGGATATCCAGAACTATGCAACTTTAATGCAGCGCCGAATCATCGACCGAGGGGTCTACTCTCTGGGTCGTCAACCGTTTCCAAAACGTCAGTCTATCGAGGACGATGCACGGTCGTAGTCACGAGAGCCACATGAGTTTTCACACCAGTTACCTCAATCTAGAAATTATCAAACCCTTCCTCCAGATACTTCAGATACATTGGCGGAACCAGCATCACCAAGTGTAGGTTTGAGTTCGGAACTGTATGGGACAGCGGGACTTCAAACGCCAAACGCTGCCTCGGGCAGGAGAGTTAATGGCACGGGGATTACGAATGAAGGAAAACAGCAGGGTACTAGAGAACCCTTTCTGGGAACAGATTCGATGCCACAATTTCTTCGAGGCCAGGCTCCATTGAGGGGCTCAACTCACGATACACCATCTAGCACAATCGAAGAAGCAATCATGCCTATGCTAGGTCTTGGGCAGAAAGAGTCGGGTTATCCATTTTTACTGGGATCGCAACGTTCGCTACGGGGCGCTGAAACAGATATTCAGCAAGCAGTTCCTACCGATCGCGAAGTGTTTAGGTAGGAATCCAGAATTAACCTCGTTCAGCCTTCGTTTACATACGTACATATTGAAGCCGAGGTGACACTATGAACTTCCGAGCAGTTGTTCGACCATCCGAATTCCTTCTACGTTAAATATCATATATAGACCGGCTCGATTTATGCACTCCACATGTTTCCGCGGTCATTGATGTATCTTCAGTCGCCTAGGCTAACATGAACATAGATTATTTCAGTATCATAAGACTTACGCGCATCCATTATCACCTATTATACCTGATATGTTAGCCTTCGAACTCGAACTCTGCGCGTATATAGAGAGTCGTACGAAGTTGCGGCATCATTCGAAATCTCAGAACCGAGGGACGAATTCCATGAAAGTTTGGAATTCATCCACATGGCTTGGTTCGCTGTTTGCAGTACTTGCTTCGGGTGTTCGGTTCTCCGAGCTCGGTTTCCAGGAGAGACAGGAGGCATCCCTACTATATGGTGAGATTACATGTAGGAACCGAATTTCCTTTTCTGACCAATTCCGCAGTCCAGAATTCCTTCCAATGTCTCAGAATGGCCAACTTTCTTGTTCCGCCTTCCCTTTTGTGTGTTCAGACTTTACTGATTCTCGGGAATGTTCTTCAAAACGACACGAAACCAGAGCCCGCATGGATGCTACTTGGAACTACATCAAGAATGGCCCAAAGTCTCGGTCTACATGAAGAAAAGAGTGATCTCTCAACACCAGGGAGGCATTTATGGTACGGAAACTCTTCTGTAGTAGAATCTCTTCTCACATTAGATTGCAGGTTATCTCTTCTATGGCAAGATAGTCTGCTATCACTCTGCCTCGATAGGCTTCCTGCGTTTACGCCAGCAGGACCAGAGAATGTGTTGCCGGATAAGCTCTCGTATAAAGACGCGATGCGGCTCCTTGCTGATAAGGTTCTTCATAGTACAAGCATCAAAAGACACCAGAGCAGTCCTGATTTTATAAGTATAGCAAATGATGTTGCTAGACTCAAAGATATGAAGCTGAAAAGTGGCATCAACAGTGGGAGCACAGAGATGTTGAGTATACAAGAACGATGCGAATCTCATGCTTTGGACTTACACATTTCTTTCGTCATCGCATGGATATGTCGTCCAGCGGTTCGAGATCAGCATCAAAGCGAATTGAGGACACCAATCCAGATACAACTTGTTCAAAAATGCAACGAGAACCTCATCGAATGTGTTCGTGCGTATGTGCAGCTTCATTCCATGAGTCTTATCGCCACAGGGTCCTGGACGATAATTCATAATGCGCTCAGTTCTGCATTATTGTTAGGCCTTCTGGGCACAGCGGCAACGGACCCTGAAGTACGGCAATTGCAAGGTGAGTTTCTGGATATCTTCTCAGGCCCGGAAGAAAGACGGGGAAATAGACAAGAATTAAAAGATGATCTCGAGCTCTCGCCACCACACTCTAGGTCAGTTTCTATTCTCAGAAAATTATATAACGAACCAACAAACTCTACTACCGAACCTGCGATCGATCATGCAGAACAATCCATGCTAAATAACCAGCCTCCATCGACAGTAGAAAATGCAGTAATGATACAGTAAGTATTCATCCAGGGCGGCTACATTGTTCTATATAGTCGCTAATATGCCAAAGATCTGCAGGTTATCCTGCCGCAGCTTTTCCAGTTCGTACGGATTTTACAGACTACCCTCCAGACAACTTCAATCAGATGGATATGTCTCCTTTGGATCAGCTGGATTTCATACTATGGGGCGAGTAACAATTTCTCGGTGGTCAGGTAGTGATGTCTGACTCCTATACAGATTCAATGGCAGTGGATGGATCCACATTAGGCTACGATCCTTCATATCAACCTCCAATGTTCTAGTTAACCTGAAACCTTTGATCACCACATTATCTCTTGCTTCTTCGACAGGGGACACTCGTCGAGCGCGGTGTTCTATTCGATCTAGTCTATATGAAAATTCTTCTATGATATTTAAGTGTTAATCAAGTATTTTTGTGCCTATCCACCACATCCGTATGTGCGCACGAGCTAATTCTACCAGATGTCTATTCACCAAGCCCGACGCGACTACTCAGATCTCCGATCTTCTTGCGGAAATCTTCTGGTGTGATGTCCATGGCTTTGAGCTTCTTGATGTCGACCTTGAGCGCAGCCCATGTGACCTGGCTCTCGAAGGGAGCAAATGCATCAGTGATGGGAAGACCGGCATCTTGGCAAATCTGGCAGATTTGCGCCGCAGCAAGAGCTCCGATCAGAGTGTGTGTCTCATCGGTAACACGTCCAAAATTCGAGACTGGAAGAATGGCGCCATTTCGGTAGGTGATGGCATTCACCGTGTACTTCGGCCATTTATGTGTGTCACCTGGGAAGACATATCCGTGCATCTCTCCGAACGGGCCTACAGGAGCAGTCTCAGTGACCGACAATGTATCCTCGAAGACAATTTCGGCGTTCGCGGGAACATATAGATCGTTTGTTTCCCACTTCACCACATCTAGCGCGTATCCCGTCATGGCACCAATATATCCGGCCTCGGTAACACCATCCGGGATAGGCATACTAGCAGCCATGATAGCGGCTGGAGGAACACCGAAAGCCAATGCCCATGGAACATCCTTCTTCTCCTTCTTCAACATCTGGTGAATCTGCCAAATATGTTGCGGCTCGATGACCAACCCTGCAAGATGATTCTTGTCGTGAACCATAGCTCTTGCAATCGACCAATTTGCCCACGACTTGTGTGGCGTCTGCACAGCATGCATTCCATATGTCTGAATGTACTTTCCTCCGTCTGCTTGATGCAGGAATGGGGACGGCAATTCATCGAGATTGAACTGATCCCCGAAAAGCTTGTTCTCTTTCACTGGTCCGTCGGCTACCATGTCCGGTGGAATCGGCTCCTGCTTCGCGGCCGAGAGCATCTTATCGAGGATATCCTTCATGGATGCCGTAGGAGGCAAGCCCAAGTGTCGGGCAATACGTCCATATTTCTGCTGGGGATTCTTGCGCAAGGAGGCGGGCGCGCCAAGAATCCGCCAGAGCCCGTCTTTGGCGCCAATGAGGTTGTTGAAGAGAGGGCTTTGTCGTCGGTCTCGCAGACTTTGCGGATGATGGCACCTGCTTCGAGGTAGGGCGAGATGGAGTCGTTGGTCTCGATTAGGTCGTCGTCATCTTTGAGCGCTTGCACGAAGGAGCGGAATATCATGTGGGGGTCGCGGCATTTGCACAGGTCTACGGACTATTGCCGTGATCATCACAAAGCCTTATCTCATGTGTCACTATGTGATATGTGCCGGATCATGTATGTATGAATGAAGTGTTGTGGCACGGCGTGAAGCGACTAGGTTAGGGGTCACAACATTAGGAGTCGCTCTATAGAAACTGACCACCTACATCTCACGGACAAAGGTCCGCGACGACTTATCCTAGCTCGAGACATATCTGTTTCTCAGCAATGCCAAAATCTCAATTATTTCTGTATCCAGAGAGCTGCAGAAGTTATCCACAGGATTGTTCCGTCGTACTGTGAACAAGGAAATATTTCGGAAGCAATTAGGCGAACGCGCTCTTATGGAACATCAGGGGGATAAGCCGCTGAAGGCTACGGCTTTTGGGAGGATTATTGCATCGAACTATGTTATTGAAGAGTTTGTAATTCCGTTTCGGTTCTTTCGGAGTGTTGTTATTGTATATATAATCTTCTCGTTGAGTGTTTTTCCAAATCATCCTAATCATTTTAATAAGTTACCTTTCTTAACTGTATTTTCACTTTTACCACATCACGCGCCTCTACAATCATACTATTCATTAACAACTCAGCCTTCAATCCAAATCATCACAGTCTATCATCAAACTACCTCTCATCGCCATCGTCATCACCTAGAAATACATCCAACCCAGCCACCACCACCCACCATGTCCGAAACCCACAACCTCTCCACCTCTCAACACATTACCCCTCCCCCCCCGCAAACGCATAATCGTCGCCATGACCGGCGCCACCCTCGGGATCCAACTCCTCCTCGCGCTCCGCCATCTCAACATCGAACCCCACCTCATCCTCTCCCACTGGGCCGAGTCCACCACCCGCTACTAAACCAGCTACACGCCCTCCAACATCAAAGCCCTAGCCGACTACTCCTACTCACCCCACGACCAAGCCGCGCCTATATCCAGCGGCTCGTTCCTCACCGCGGGTATGATTGTGGTTCCGTGTAGTATGAAAACACTCGCGGCGATTAATGCCGGATATGGAGATGATTTGATTGCTCGTGCTGCGGATGTAGTTTTGAAGGAGCGGAGGAGGTTGGTGCTTGTGGTGAGGGAGACGCCGTTGAGTGAGATTCATCTGAGGAATATGTTGGGGGTGACGAGGGCTGGTGCGGTGGTGTGTCCGCCGATGCTGGCGTGGTATATGAGGTCGGCGGGGCTGGAGGAATTGGTGGAGCAGATGGTGGGAAGGATGTTGGATTTGTTTGGGGTGGAGATGGGGGGGTTCAGAGGTGGGAGAAGTTTGAGAG